>JAMQGT020002898.1:0-277500 GCA_024447675.2 Pterophyllum scalare | reverse complement strand
AATGAGGAATACAGAACGAACCAACAGGTTCTCTTTCTCAAAAGTTCCTCGCTTTTGCTGGCAAGAATAAAACAGGTTTATTATATTTCCTGCAAAACAGGGATTACTTAAGTCACAGTACCTCACAGGATGGGTTAGGTCAAGCAGAAGTGCTGTGGTTCTACTGGTTGGTCTAGCATCACACTTATCTTAGCACTTATTTTGTAGAAGCATTTATATTAAAATTACTTATAAATTCACTTTAATTCCCCTTGTTTGTGTCCTCCAGCCTTTGTTTGTGCAATTAAACAAGTGATGTGCCTAATTACACATCATTCAGTTGTCATCTCCTCTCCGGGGACGGACTCATGAGCAGAATTGTCAGCTCAGGTTTGCTCATTTAAATTCATCGCAGTGAGCTAATGCCGCCTTCTTGCTGCTTGTCCATGTATCAAAGATGAATTAACTGCTATTTTGAATTATCAAAAATAAAAAAAAAGAGAAGCGTAGGTCAAGATTTGATTTGATGTACATGGTAGCAGTCTCTCTGGGTTAATTTTGCATCTCTCTCTTTTGCTAGAGTCACCAAAGGTATCCACACTGATTTCAGTTGGTTTCTATCCCACAGCAGGTGCTTCCTTTTATTGCACCATATGGACATTTATTTATAACTTACAAGACTGTCAGGTAATTTCAAGCTAATCTATTTCAATAAAGTTTTATGGCAGTGATGTGTGTATTATATTATGTCACGGCCTGTGGGCTTATGCTCAGTCATGTGTTGATGCTATTAAGGGTATGTATAACTAAGATGTCGTATGTCATATAATCTGTTTTCCCTGTCTGTTTTGGTTGTGTTTAGCCTTGACTCGCTCAGCCATAGTGCGACATGACAGCGGCCACAGCGTCATGCTCTGTTTGAGGTAGAAAATATCAGTCAAGAGATGCTTTCTTTCTTTTTTCTGTGCAAGCAAGTGTGCACACAGTTTTTCATGTCTGATGGAGTGTATGCAAGTATTCTGTACATGAATATTTTTGCGTTGATGTGTGTATTCGTGTATTTGTGTGTGCGCGATCCTAATGATGCCTTCCTCCTCTACTGTATTGGGCTGTCAGCACAGTGCTGGGGACTGTCACACACAGCACCCCCCTCCCCTCCAAATCTTGCTGAGATAGGTCATTTTTCAGTGTCAGGACAGACAATTCGCATTGGCACCAGATAGATCTGGGACACATTGGACTCATTATTCTCTGTTTGCATATGTCTGCATCGTACAGAAATACAAGGTGATGCGTACAGGAGGCTTGAGCTGCAAACCCATAGCACTTCTCGGTGCTTTGTTTCCATTAGTCGAATGCAAGTGCTTTGCTCTGCATCTCTGGCGTAGGACAAATGTGAAGGAACTGTCCTGCTTGTCACCACAAATCAAAAGCTTATTAGTGTGATAGCCATATCTTAATTGGAGTATCACGCCTGTATTTATTTATTTATTTTGGCTTCTTCTATTTCCCTATATTCCTTTTTGAGGTCACCGTGGATATTTCTAACCAACCATTGCTTTGTCCCACTTTCCCTAACAGTCCTGTTGCCCTCTTGGATTGCCAGCCTTGCTTCTTCCCATTTGACAGGGTGGGTGACTATGCGGGTAGACATTTGGCAATGCAGGGTAGGTGGGGCTCAAGGCCTGTGCCCCAGGAGTGTGGTATTTTAATCTGGGCTATTTGTAATGACAGGCCTCCTACAAGGGAAGAGGAGTGGCAGGTTGAGAGGCTCTGACAGGTTCTAATCGCTGTCAGGAAAAGTAGCTGAAAAATGTGCCAGCTATACCTCTCCCCTCCCCTGCTCGTCATCTCCCATAGCTGAGCTTCTGTTGTCTCTCTGTCTCCTTGTCTTTCTCTGTGTTCCTTTTGACCTGTGTCTTTTAAAGGCGAGTGAAAGATAGTTGTCTCCAAATATTTTGTTTTTCGCTTCTCTTATTTCTTTATTTTGGCTGGCATCCAGATGCCACTACCTGACAGACTAATCCCTTCCTCCTCCCTTCCTCCTCCCTGTTCCTTGTCCACAGACCTCACCTTCTCTTTTCCACTGCTGCTGTAATTCCATGGGCTTAAAGAATCAGACCGACCTTGTACAATGCGAGTCTCATGGTCACTGGCAAGCTTCTCAATTTATTGTCTTTGCCAGAGCAAACAGGCCTGTATGTGCTGCCTGTATTTTTATTTATTTTTTTTTAAATCTTGTATCAGAACTGCCTGTTTGTTTATGCAAATGATTTCCATACAGTACTCACTGTTCAAAAGCTATCATGTAGTCTTGTAAAGCCAATCAAAATATTTGTAAATCAGTGTGAATTTTATTCATTTTCTTAATTTACTCACTTTGATTTGTTTCAGAAAATATTTTTGCTTAGTATGGGCTACATCACAAGATGACTTACTGTTTAGTACCATGCTGGGTAAGCTGCACTGTTTTGGTATGTGGTTGCGTTGTATTTGACCCATTTCATTTAGCAGTGAGAGTGTTACAGCAAATGCTTTTCTCCCATTTAAGAGCCCAACTTTGTACAGTTGTTAATATTTACTGCTTTTTAAAAAATATATATTATTGCTTTTGGATGGGCATATATTGACACAATTTCATTCCCCTCTCAGCAATAAAGTCAAAATAAAGACATAAAAGTAGTTCAGAGAAAAACAAGATGGCCAATAGAACTTTTCAGGTTCAACACGTACTTGCTGCTCTGCCTCTCTTCTCCTTTGACACAGGACAAGGGTGGCCAGGCTTTGCCCAGGTGCCGTCTGTGCCATTGGCGCTAAAGCGAGGAGGAGCTGGCACACTTTGGGCATGGCTGCAGCCCCTTCTTCCTCAAAGGCTTGCCTCGTCTCCCTTCTTTCCCCTCATGGTCCCTGCTGCTCCATAGCCCAGGGAGCTCATTAGGCCAGACTTCCTCTTCATTTAATCCATTTTTCATAGCCTAAAAAACAGTCCCTGATCTTAAAAATCCTGGCTAATTTAAGCCTGGATGTAGGGGAAAAGAGTGAAAATATCATGAAAAAAGCAGCCCTGTACATGCTTTTCATATTTCTGATGTCAAAATTAAATGTTTTTACAGTACTAGTATGGCCAGAATGCGAAGATGCAGAAGAAGCACTAATATGAACAGTTCTTGAACAGAGTTTTAGACCCCAGTAGACGGTATCCTATTCCATCCACTTCCTTGACTTTTGTTTGTCGGTCTTGGGGGAGACCAATGTGTTAACTTGGCTTAATGAAAACATTGGTAATAACATGCTCCCTCTTCGTGTTGCTTTAATTATGTATCTCCAACTGGATACCAGAAGGCCCCTGTAGGATTCTAGCTCCACTTGTTGTAGAAGTGGAGTTTCATTTGTAACTAAGCTCCTGGTGGGGAAGATCTGCGCAGAGAAACTAACGCATTCTCTCGTTCTCTCATGCTTGTTCTCTCCCTGAAACTCTCTGTCTCCCTCCAACCTTATGTAATTCCTATCTGTCTCAGTTAGTTATTGATCAAGAGAAACTTATATATAAATATATATATAGCTTCTTTTGGAAACACACGATCTAGTATTGGTGTTTCCATTGTATGTGTGCTGTTTTTTACAGATCCTCTTGTACATGCGATCATTGAGATGCCCTTTGCTTGTGTAACTTCCACGTTATATCCATATAAACACTGCCAAAGTTAACATCCTCAAAAGTTGTCCAAGGCTTTGTCCTTTATCTCTCTACGAGGACAAAGGTTTTTTTCCCCCTCTTCCAGGAAACCATCAGAGCATTAATATACCTCCCAGGTATAAAGTGTTGATGAGTGCCTGTCTCCTCAGGCTGACACTTATTTCACCAAAGGTCTCAGAGCAGGGGGAGAGGAACACTGACAGTAGGGATGAAAAAAAGAGCTGCTTGCATACCCAGCCAACGGATGTGGTGGAATTGTTAAGCAGTCTCGGCTGCCCTCTCGTTAGCCTCTGAGATGCCTGGTGACAGAGGTGAAGCAGCGAAAGTTGTGGTGGGTTGAGAGTGGGAGGGTCAGTGCCCCTAAGGGTACCATGCCATGGCCGTGCCAGGCCAGGACCCCGTGCCACTGTCTCCAGTGCCTCCACTGTCAGCATGCCCTATGCCCCAGGCCACTGCAAAGAGGGCACATGGGGGGCTGTCACGCGTCGGCCTCAATTACAATCACAGGATGGAGCATACAAAGATGGTCCGCTGCCACAGCTCGTGTTGCAATTGTAATAGCTGCAATGTATCATATTGTATCACCAATGCAATGTTTGCAAGAGGTGTAATGAATATAGAATTGCTTTCTTAACCAAATCTGTCACTGACAAAACTGCACAATCCAGAAAGCCTACCAATATTTCAGTTCAGTTTCAGTTACTCACCTTAATATGGTTCTTTTTAGCAAGGACTACCTTAAAAAAAAATTATTTTCTACCTAGCCTTTGGCAGCATTGACAGCACTCTAACATAAAATCTTACACAATAAAAACACAGGCATCTTGGGATACTTTTCTTCTTCTTACACATTTAGTGATCTTGAATTTTACTTCAATTTTCAGTGCTTTTTTTTTTCTTGGTCTTGTTAAAGTTGTCAAAGAACGTTATATGAAGAGCACTTGGGTTTACCTCTATGAATCTATTGTGTTTCGCATAAAACCTTGAGCTATAACCTTAAAGGTGTTGCGTAAAGTACTTTCTTTTTCTTTTTTTCTTTTCCTCAGTGTGTACCTAAAATAACTAACAATAGTAGGCTGATGTGGTGTAGCTGTAGGTGCACTTTCAAAAAGGAAAACATTAGTTACTTATTTACTTATTATACTTATTTTTGTATGATGAAAAAAATAAATGCACACATCCACACAAAACAGGGCACGTGCTAGCCTGAAATCCACCCCTCGCACCCATTTACCCCCAATTTATAATATAAAATTTACATTGTTTACATCCACTTGGTTGAAGTGCTTCCAGCTCTTCTGGTCTGATAAATATACTCATGTAATATGCATTTAACTATTTACAGAGCAGAGGAGTAAAATAGTAGGTATTACAAGTGTTCTGTGGCACGAATTGCAGGACTTGTGCTTGGACAGAAGTACTCTGTCAGTAAATGCATTGAAAGTATTAGAGTTGTTGGTTATTTCTCCTTTTTCTACCACATGCTGATTTACACACGGGATCTCACCACACTTGTATAAGGATTCAGCATATTTGTATTAGAGTCTTACTATAGAATGCTGTGGCCATGCCAAGCTGCTGCTGTTCCCGTCAATCACGACAGGGTCGCATACTATCATCGTTCCCCTGAAGAGAAGCGACACCTGGCTAAAAGAACCACTGTGTGTAAAAGTCATTTTTGTCCCACCTCCTGGTGACCATCCTGTCTAAACAACATTATGGCAAGATTAGCTTTGTCAGATGGCATACATTATTCATGAGGAGAAAATGAAAGGTATCTAAGGTTGTGTTATTACAGACTTGATGACTTCTCTGTGTGTCTTTCTTTTTTCTCCACAGTGAATCTGGCCCCTATACTGTAAAACCCACAGGGAGCCGCCACAATCGTAAAAATTCCCCTCTATCTCTTTGTCTACCCCATTCATCAGCAACCTTTAAAAGAAGAAAGCAAATTATTTTGCTCAGCAGATACAATTACAATGTGTATTACTCTGTTATAGATTAAAAGCGAAGGACTTTCTCTAAAAGAGAGTCTAAAACAAAAGAGAGTGACAGGCAGGGGTGGGTTTAAAAAAAAAAAGAGCTGCAGACTTTGACAATTGAGTTATAATATCATGTTCTTTATGAATAATTAATTTGATGGCACTAAGGCCCCTCAGAAGGTAGATTAAATTCGTTCTGCCATGTCTTAAAACTTAGATATGCTTCATTAGTGTGGAAAATGGTGGCAGGCATGTTGGGCTTTCACTTAGGCTGTTTTAGTTAATGATGTGGCGCCAGAGACACTTGTCACCCTAGCACTGATTCACATAGTCACAGATTGCATTTGTTTTGGTTATATTACAATTATTTGGTTAAAAATTCAGGAATTTAACATGTTTTTCCATCAATATTTGCTTGTTTGTATAATGACACCATTTTCTTAATTTTGAGTCTTTGTACATCACAACGTGTCTTTAAAATGAACCAGTTGATATGTGATTTGAGTGTATATTTTCAGTTTAAATTCAGAAGAAGCGTTTAACAAAAATTCTGTTGGCTACAAAATTCTATTAAAGTCATTTACAGCATTTCTCAGTTATAATTTTGAAGTGTTGTCTTTATGCTATTTTCAATTAGATATAAGGTTTAAAGGGTTTGAAAACTACTAAATTCTGTGTTGGTATACTCTATTTTTTCATTGCAAAAAACTTGTCAAAAAAAGCAGCTTCAGCAGATACAACACCAGTACAACACTGAAACTTGAATTGATTTTGGAAGACGTCTATTAAAGAGACATCCCTTTGCTTCTAAAAATGGTTGAAAAGTTAAATATCTCAGATTTTAACTGTTCAAGATGCTTCTTCATGTGATGAAACACTGCTTACCACACACAACTCTGCTGCCCAAACCATAGACAGTATGAAAAAGATGGACAGTGAGGCCAACGCTGAAGTGCTTTAAACCTGCATTCTTTTTACTGGCCACCAGAGGGTGATACGTGTGGTTGCAAAACGATTTCCAGTCCTATATAAGTCTATGAGAAAACCACTCTCTGGCTTGACCTTTGGAAACACTTTCCTGAAGAGTTTATAGGTTCAGTTGCTTGTTTCGGTCATATTGAATAAAAAAATGTGAATTTTAGTCATACTCTTTTTTTTAGAAATGAGGATTATCTGGGACCTGGAGACACTCATTGTCAGTCGCAAGTCGTTAGCCAGTGACTCTGCACTTTCACACTCAAATGGGCCAGTAACTGTCCAGAGGCCTGTACAAATAAACTCACCATGCATGGGAAATATAATTTACATGTAGATGCAAATAAATGGCTCTTTTATGTTTAGCACTTGGCATCTGGTAATGCTTGTCTGTTTCACAACCAAGTAAATCATATATATAAAAAAGAATCAAAGACATGCGTTTGCGTTTTCTTTTAAACAGCCAAGTGTAATCTAGACCTCTACTAAATGTTTACTTTTGAACCAAGAACAACACAATTTTAGAACACTATATGCCATTTCTGACAGGGGAAACATGAATTCATGGTTGACATTGGGTAAAAGTTAGGTCTTTGTAATATCCTGAAAAATCACCTTTCCACCATATTTATACATAAACAGATTTCTACTTAAAGGTCATGACTGGCCAGCCAGATTTAGCCTAATAAACAATGCTGATGGATGCCTTGTGCTTGGTTGGAAACAAGGTTGTATTACCTCATGAGATACTTAGAATCACTAAAGGCATATCCATTGTGCCACACTCATATTTTGAGTAAAGTCTTGTACTCTACAAAAATTTCATAAACTTTCTAAGGCTTTCACTGTTAAAACATTTGATTCTTCAACACAAGCAGAAAAATTCTAAAGGTAGCAAAGTAAGATTGAATGAACAATGTATACTGTGCTCAAGAACTTTGACATGCCATCACATGACGTGCCACGTATTCACAGCGGCAGCTGACAATAATCTGTCTTCAACTCTGTGGCCTCGGTCATTGTTAAATGAGGCGCATGATGTGTGTCTCTTTTGTAAGTCCCCTCTGTGCCTCATTCCCCTATAATAGCAGTATTATTTTCCTTTTACCAGAGCAAGGAAGTGTGATGGTATTACCCCAAAGTAAAACACAAACTTCTGTTGTGCTGTCGGTCAGAGCAGCCACTATGACATAGTGCTCCGATAACAGGCGCCACTGTTGCTTCCTCAAATGAAATTTTCAGAGCATCTTCAATTTGTTGAAGATAATTTTATGTATCATGCACACATAAAAGAGCGACTATTCCTGTAGCAGTTTATGGCTTAAATATATTATTTCTATCAATTTGGACAGAAAAATCTTATAACTAAATAAATGTATATACAGTTTATATTCCAGTATGTGGAAGATTTTATTTTAATACTTTTGGCACCTAGAAAGTTGAACTTTGGTGAGCTAAATAGTTTGTGAAAACAGTTGCAGGACAGAAGCACAGGCAACAATATCTCTCCAATGGTTACTTGGCAAGTGCTTCAGCATTGCATTTGCGATTTCATTCATGGTGCCCCCTTCAATGTAACTGACATGAGGGCAGAATATATATAAAATATATGTGTGTACACTACTCAAAAAATGAGGGCAGAATCATATATATATATATATATATATATATATATATATATATATATACATATATACATACAGGGGTTGGACAATGAAACTGAAACACCTGGTTTTAGACCACAATAATTTATTAGTATGGTGTAGGGCCTCCTTTTGCGGCCAATACAGCGTCAATTTGTCTTGGGAATGACATATACAAGTCCTGCACAGTGGTCAGAGGGATTTTAAGCCATTCTTCTTGCAGGATAGTGGCCAGGTCATGACGTGATGCTGGTGGAGGAAAACGTTTCCTGACTCGCTCCTCCAAAACACCCCAAAGTGGCTCAATAATATTTAGATCTGGTGACTGTGCAGGCCATGGGAGATGTTGAACTTCACTTTCATGTTCATCAAACCAATCTTTCACCAGTCTTGCTGTGTGTATTAGTGCATTGTCATCCTGATACACAGCACGCCTTCAGGATACAATGTTTGAACCTTTGGATGCACATGGTCCTCCCGAATAGTTCGGTAGTCCGTGGCAGTGACGCACCCATCTGGCACAAGTATTGTAGCAAGGGAATGCCATGATATGGCAGCCCAAACCATCACTGATCCACCCCCATGCTTCAATCTGGGCTTGCAACAGTCTGGGTGGTACGCTTCTTTGGGGCTTCTCCACACCGTAACTCTCCTGGATGTGGGGAAAACAGTAAAGGTGGACTCATCAGAGAACAATGCATGTTTCACATTGTCCACAGCCCAAGATTTGTACTCCTTGCACCATTGAAACCAACGTTTGGCATTGGCACGAGTGACCAAAGGTTTGGCTATAGCAGCCCGGCCATGTATATTGACCCTGTGGAGCTCCCGACGGTGCCTGAGGGCCCAATGTCCTCTAGTGGGGTCTGTGCTCACTGCCTGGCACCGTGGAGCCCAACTGGCATTTGCCATAGAACACCAGAATTGGCAGGTCCACCACTGATTCCCTCTGCTTTTCACAGATGAGAGCAGGATCAACCTGAGCACATGTGACAAATGTGAAAGGGTCTAGCAAAACCATGGAGAACATTATGCTGCCATGTAACATCGTACAGCATGACTGGTTTGGTGGTGGGTCAGTGATGGTCTAGGGAGCCACAGAACTCTACAGTCTAGGCAATGGCACCCTGACTGCCATTAGGTATCTGGACACATTGTGAGACCCTATGCTTGAGCAGTAGGTCCTGGGTCCCTCCTGGTGCACGACAATGCCTGGGCTCATGTGGTGAGAGTATGCAGGCAGTCTCTGGAGGATGATACCCCCACACTCACCTGACCTAAATCCAATACTGCACCTCTGGGACATTAAGTTTTGGTCCATCTGACGCCACCAGGTTGCACCTCAGACCATCCAGGAGCTCAGTGACACCCTGGTCCAGATCTGGGAGGAGATCCCCCATGTCACCATACATTACCTCATTAGGAGCCGACGTTGTCAGGGATTCATACAAGCATGTGGCGGCCATACAAACTACTGAGTACCATTTTAAGTTCCTGCAAAGAAATTTCAGCAAAATGGACTAGCCTGCTGCATTATTTTTTAACTTTGATTTTTTTGGCGGCATCTTGTCTGTTGGTTGATAATTTTCATTTTCATCAAACAATGTGGCTTCCTCTTTTCCCTAACACATGACCCAGTTGATAGCAGTATAGATAACTAGCATGATCTCCCCCCCTCCCCCCATTGCGTTCTGATGTGTTGTCAAAGTGGTTTTTTTGAGCAGTGTATGTACAGTATAATATTACAAATGTTACAACTAAAATGAAGCATCTTACTGGTATAGTGATAACATCAGAATGTTAGTCCATTTTCTATCAACTTTAAAATCACCAGTTTTTAGTGTGTGTTAAAATTTTTGTTTTGACATCATATACAAAGAATAGTGCCAGCACTTGTGGTACAAAGTAAGCCACATGGTACAAAAAAAAAAAACCTGGCTTAAATTGCAGAGAATTAACAGACCTCTTTAATACAACCTCTACAGCTCAGCCCTCTCTTTTCTTTTCTCTTTTTTGCTCTTGTGTGCGCCCTTCGTCATCTCATGAGTACTAATGAATTCAACATTTGGAGAAAATAATCTTAGTGTTTCCAACTGTCAGATCCCATCAGTGGATACACTTCTGTTGGTCTGTGCTTTCCATTCAGGCTCATGTTTGATGCCTCACATCATGCCTTTTTTCTAAATTGCTAAATTGCCCCTGACAGTCCTGCGTCTTTACAGAATGTTTATTTTCAGCAATGTTTGTTTTACTTATTCTTGACGTAACAAGAATTCATTAAGCAAGGTGATTAAGTAAGGAGGAGACGGTGTGGACTATTGGCTTTGTTATATCCAAGAAGAGAGAGCTCATGAGTCAGGTAGCAATCTGTTGTAGAGACAAATCTGCTCAGCAACATGCATGCTATTGAGATCATCTAAAGCAATGCTAAATCTTTGGTAAAGGCACTGCAGCTTTTTCATGGCTAAATCACTTGACAAGGAACAGCTGGGCAGTCGAACCATAGAAGGCATCACATCGTCATCAGTTTGAACAGGAGTGGTGATCAAAACAGTCGAGAGGCTCCTTTGTGTGTGCTTCATTCAGTGTTTACATCGGTTGCACAGTGACACGAATCCAGCAAAGCATCTTTAACAAGTTATTTTGTTCATTCAGTGACAAAAGCCTATTATCAGTAGGTGTTGAAAAGTGTTAAACACTCATAGCACGCTGTAGAAAAATAGAGGGAGGCCCCCAACAGACCTTGTCAAAACATGCAAATGAGCTCGACTTCAAGTCCATTTTTGACAAGCATAATTAAGTTGCTCCAATTCAGGACATGTTAATAAAGAAGACTGTAGGCCTCCCCCCAGGTCTTCACTAATCATAAAGCCTTAAAGTTTTTGTTTGCACATGTGTGTATGATTTTCTGTGTTATATTATCCCTCACCCCCCACATCTCCCATTTTATTGGATAATGAACTGTTGTAGTGTTAGATCTCCTTTCGCAGTCTTTCACCGAGTTTGAGGAGATAGGCAGGCACGAGCTGCTCGAGGTGTGGTGTTGTACAGATAATTAAAAGGCAAGAAATTTGTGTTTCGCTCTTTGATCTGCCTGTCAACTTTCTGATTAGAGACGTTAAAGCCTTTAATCAACAGTAATGTGATGATTAACGCTCCTAAACTGTTGAAAACGAACCAGAAGAACGTCAAGTTTTCTCTTTATTCTTCCCCCGCCTCCATGTATCTTTCCCTGAGTCAATTTCCGACAAACTGGCAAACTTTTCACTCCAGTAGGGGTTGTTAAATAAGATGTTGTGTTTGATTAGGACCAACTGACAAGTTGTATTCCTCTTTATGCAGTCTTGGCATCACTGTAGAGCTCAAATGAACTCGGTGTATTTGTCTTCCAAATCCAATAGAATGTGCTTCTGTTGATTTTTGTCCTGGACAAGCATCTTTATTTACTTTAACCCTGAGCTTAGATATGGTCATAATGGTTATTATAGTGCTTATATACCACTGCGCCATCATGTATACAGGTACTCAGCTCATTATAAAATCTAATTATTTAAATACTAGCTCTTAAACTTTGAATTTATTATTTAGCTTGACTGTTGTTGAATAAAGTTTAATGTAGTAGTGTTTGTTTGTTTGTTTTTCCACGTACTTTTTTTTTTTTTCTTCATCATAGTTGCACTGTGGCCAGCACAATTGTGTGACATAAATGTCAATACTATGAATAATGCATACACAAATTAGCTTGTTCGGATATGAGTTTTTAATTCTACACTTCATACATTTTTTACAATTTTGACCAAGTTTAATCAACACACACAAAAAAAATCCTTTTCCAGTGATGGGAATGGAATTAATAAGTCAGCTCTGTTTGAGCTTCGCAATTGACCAATCAGGTCAATGAATTGTGGTGGAATAGGTGTACGAGCTGACCAGCCGTCTGTAGAAATTCCCCGTTTTTTTAATTGAAGACCTCAGAAAGCACTGCTCCTTCCTACACATTGTTGCATGTGGGGCAATCACAGCAAGCACCCAAGTCCATTAGTTTTCATTTGGATGGTTCAGTGAGACTGGTTGATTAAGTCCAGGCAAATTGCTTGTAGGAACCCTCATTCTCCACTCACTCCTCCTGCTTCTCAGCCCTTTGCCACCAGCAGGGTTGTCGTTCAGGTTAATTTAATCTGGTTTGTTATATATTTAAAACACAATAGCTCTGTGGCTGTCTAGATGCCTTGGCATAGCAGTTTGCTGTAGTTTATTATTGTAGAACTTTGCATATGAATGCTCTAACTGTATTGTTAATTACACTTACAGTAAATATTCAGATTCTTTTGTTACTAACCCATGGTAAGACAAGTAATACGTGACTGGTCAAAGTTTCTGCAGCTGTGTCCACAGGGACATGTAGGCATGGGTAATTTCATAAATGTAAAACAAGCTGTTCCTTTCCGAGTCTCATCAATTCTCATTGAATGAGGGTGAAGGGGACTTTTGCTGTTTAAAAAAATGTAAATCTGGTGATCTGAGAATTTGACTTTGAGACTGAGGTGAAGGGAAAAGAGGAGGGGGGAGAGCTCAAATAGAAAATGTAGCTTTCAGTCCTCTCCACCCCAGTTCAGCCTTAAACAAATGGTTCTATTACCAGCTGCTCTCCTACATGCCTGGTCATTTATACCCATTAAACTTGCGTTTTATCACCCATAAGACGGTCTTACGTCTCTCCATCCACCAATTGTCTATAATCAGCCATTTAAAACAGCAGAGGAAATTTCTTTTGTGCCTTGCTTCGGTCTGACGGACAGGCAAACGAGCTGGGAGGAGGAGGGAGGGGGGGGTAGAGAGGAATATTTTCTGTACAATGATGAATAAGCCAAGTTGAGTGGCTGACTAACAGAGATCTGTCTTAATCAGAAGTGATTTGTCAGAACAGGAGCTCTGCGGGGTCAGGGCGCAGGCGATGAATAAAACAGAGCCTGGCGGAGTGAAGAAAGGCCCCAGAAATCCACCCTGACTGCCCACCACCACTCAAACACATGCAAGGGGAAGGGCCGATGCATGGGCTGAGTCAGGATAGACTGGGATGGTCCAGCTTCACCCTACCTAGAATATTCCTTGTTTTAGACTTCTCAGTACCTAGTACCTAATGTTCTGTAAGTTCAGCTGCATATGTACTGGGCTGTTAAAAGATGTTGATGTTAAGCCAAAAAAAAAAAAGTCAGGTTTAGGTACAGTGACCTCCTTCTTCTCATGAAACACTACAACTCTTATTAAAATATAAATTGCTCTCATTGCGATACAGAAGTTCCTCGTTAACATTCTGTAGAGTTTATTATTATTATTATTATTATAAGTAATCTGTCATAACATCACTGAGCCCCCCAAGATGCTACATGCCCCTCCTGTGACCTAGCAGTTGGCACCTCTTTATTTTGAGCTATCGCTCAGTGCGAAGGCGCTAGCCTCATGGCCTGTGGGCTCAGCATTACAAATACATCCCATTGTGGATACAACTTTGATGGGGGTGATGAAAGTGTGTCACCCGGCAGCTGTAGACTTGAAAAGTCCTTAAAAAAGCTCCTCTAAAAGTGTACAAAGACAGGTAACTTTATTCACTTGGGAGTCACAGGCATATAAGTTGACTGCTGCACTGTGTGTGTAAAAATGTGTTTATGTGTGACTGAAAGAGTTTGAGAGAAAGAGAGAGAGAAAATGCATGGTCTAACATTTTTAGACCCCTCCTTACCTCCCCCCTCAACCCTCCCATGGGTTTCCATGGGTTTGTTGGAGTGTATGGATTGTGTCCGGATATAAGTGTGTGTGGTAACCTTCAAAAAGTGGTCTCAACTGCTTAATGAAAAGGACCTGAGCCTCAGAGCACACCACTGTCAGGTCTTGTACCCTTTTGGCTCAGGGGACAAAGGCAGCACGCAAAAAATGCACCACAGAAAGAGAGACGGGCCCTCACACAGTGTTTACCCTATAAAGCACATTGTGTGAAATAGGTGATGGCTCCAATTAAATGTGTCTGTGGACTGGAGAAAGTTGAAGCCTATAGAGATTTGGACTGTACCAGAATTGTTAGGTTTATGAGCAGTGCTGTCTTAAGCCATAATGTGCAGATAAAGGCAGTTTATGATTTTTATTTACACAGACATAACAGATTTTTCCTTCTTCATAACACAAGATAGTGAGAGAAAGTAAGGGAACCCTGTTGTAATCAAGTACCTGACAATTATTTTTCACTTCAGTTTGTTGAAAATGGTGGGCACACATTCTTAAAGCTTAAGATATCACCAAATTGCTTAATTGATTGTCCAACTTTCCATAATTCTAAGATAATGAGTTACTATTGCATATGACTAAAGGCAGGGTGAAACAGTGGGCCTCATTCACAGTAAAATATCTAATTATTATTGTTAATTATATAAAATGAGCTATTAAATTACATATAAAGAACACAAAATGCTAACTGAAGAGGTGCATGCTTTTAACTTTATTTTTAATGCTATTCTACCTTTCCTGTACCTCGTCCTCGGCGTGCCTTCTCTGGCTTCCTCCTTGGACACTATTGTTTCAGTTTCATCAGTCAATCTTTCTTGTGCTGTTTTTTTCCTTAATGGTCAACACTGCTTACTCTACTTCAGTTCAAGGTAAACGTGCTTCCTTATAAAGGGAAATGGGGGCAAGGCAGTATTCAGGCAGACAGCATGAGCCCATTGATTCAGAATAATTCTTGGTCACTAACATACACACAGTGATAAGAACAAAATTGGCTATTGTGTATGTTTCATAATTCTGATGGTAATTTTGCTGAACTTACTGTTTGTGCAGGGTAAGAACATTTCTGCGCACATATTAGTCAATGAGGCTCATTGCGAGTGTTTTTAGTGTGAATGTGATTATGGATATTTTTTGGGTGAGATAACTGATTGGACAAAGCTTGACCAGGTTTAGGCCCACCCTGAGTCAGTTGGTGTTGAAAGAATTTGTATCAGTGATCACTGCCATCACTTGCACTGTGAGGTGTTCAAGAAAGACATACTAGTGCAAACTAGTAAACCCTCAGCTTTGTTTTGTGCAGTAGACATCTGAGATTTTACCATATACATGGATTCTTTTCCTTGACATACTCACATGCAGGCTGCATGGATGATGTCCATATCGGATTTTGTACATGCACATCCGCCCTGAACCTTAATAGATATTACCTATTATCATAGGAACAGAACAGTGAGCAAATAAACCTGCAGTTATAGTCTGTTGTGAACACGGACAGCTGGAGACGGCTGAGTAGTCATTCCTGTTACACTTATTTGAAGCCCGCCTGAAGATTGCATGTGTTGTTGGCGCATTGTAATATAAAGTCTTTGCGGATGAGTTTGCATGGTCACAAAAAACTGCAGTCAGGATTTACACAGATGCTTTTTTAGGCTTCAACGCTTTTGCTTTTTATTCACTTTCTGGATGACCTTAATTATGGATCCATTGCTTCAATTTGCTTGCACTGCTTCAACTAAAAATTAATAGAAATTTAGCTTTCGAAACGCCAGTGCAGGCATCAGCCAGTGAAATCACATTTTATTCAAATGCTCCAGTGCGGTCCGTTTGCCAATGAAAAGATGTGATGCAAATATCCTGAGAGAGCGATATGGTCACTTTTGCAGTTTGGCATGAACAAGGCTAGCTTGCGTCAAACATCAGGAACACCCACCTTCAAGCACAGAAGTAACACATCCACATTGCATGCCCTGCTTCCTGCTTCCCTTGCCTAAAACAAATTATCGACACATCTGTTGTGTTACATGTGAGAAAAGGCACCGCCTGGCCACATTTTGCAGAGTTTATGCCTGAAAATGGCTTCTTTTCTTTTCTTTTCTTTTCTTTTCTTTTCTTTTCTTTTCTTTTCAGTACAAGAACACACAGGGTTTGCAGGGTCCTCTGCTGCTAGTAGTGCTTACTGAGTAGTTAATTGTGTTGTCTAGCAAGTTTTCTCAGTGGTAAAGTCCATTACCAAACTACTGGAAACATACAGTCGGTTCAAGAGTTGGAGTTGACAAAATATCTTACTCCAGGTATGTTTGTCTTTTTCAAGCTTTGTAGATAATATTTCATTACACATCATGCACCAGTAAAGCTAATTACCCAGTAAAAAAGTTTTTTCACTGCCGTGTAATTCTTAACAAAAGGTTGAAGCCTTAAGCTGTGATAAAACAGAGGGCTCTGCTATGTCAATAGTCTTTCCATGTATTTAAAGGAGAAAATTCAGAATACAGACATTATTTTCCCCCTCAGTCTAATTTGTGGCTTCAACTTTTCTATACTAATTATTTTCTACAGTTACATTACAGGAGCAAGTTAAATTAAGGCTCTCTGGTGCTGATGTAAATGTAATGTAATGGAATAATGGGCTTGTTAAATGGACCTTTGGGGGATGGGGATCTTTAACAAGAGAGTCAGAGCAAGGCCTCTGGGCCAGGGTTATTTAAATTGTTAATAGCTGTTTAAACAGGAGGGGAATATTTTATACACTAACGAGCATTAAGTCAGGAGCATTAACAGTGAATTATTTTGCCTCTTGGTTTTGTTTTTATCAACTGTACATTTTTTTGTGTGTGTGTGTGTTTTTTTTTTAATAACCCTCGTATTTGTCGTGGTCATAAATTGGATATTTATTTAGATTTTATGCAGTTAAACATCCTATACAAATTTTAATATGTAATATGTCAACATTGCAAAAGTCAGAATAAACTACCACGCAATTTAAGGTAATTTCATCATGAGTTTAAAGCTCAGATAATAGCACAGGAGGGACCAGTTTGCTGTATTTTTCTCCACAAGTGGTGACAGTTATGGGTGAAAGTATATGATGAAGATACAAAATAGGAAGTCCCCCCCCCCTTAAGGAACCTTTTATTATTTTCCTACATTTGTTTTTCCCTGTAACTAATGAAGATTTACACACAACTAGTCAGCAGGAATTAATGCAAGTGTAGATGGATGCCAGAGAGTGAGTAAGGAAAGGGTGGATGCTTGAGAGCCAATCAACACAATGCATTCTTTGGGGAGATGATGTGTATCCCTCTTAAGTCAGTGTAGTGGGAGAAACTCATAAACCAATGATGTGAAATTTTGGAGGGCTGGAGTTAGACCTGACAGTCCAGTGAAATGTTAATTGGAACAACTCAAAATACTATTCTAGTGACCACAAAAGATTTCATGCAACTCTGCTCATGGTTATCCATCAAAAATGCCAAGATTGAGCTTATGCAGTCCCTTCAATGTCATTTTCTTGTAATAACATATTGATTTCTTTTAATAGCAGAACATCTTGTGTAATGTCATTAGAAAGGTCCCTCTTTAGAGCAAGGTTGTGCGTTCTAGCTCCCTTCCAGCAAGGTTACAAAAATGGACATAACTTAAACAAAGCGCTTATTGTGATTTCCTATTTTTCTTCTACAGCTGTTTGATTTGTCAAGGACAGCCAATCACTTGTAGGTAGTGTATACAGTCAGTATGGAAAACGTGCATGGATAGATGTAGAAAGGGCACAACGAAAAAAATTATTCTTCATTTCACCTACAAAGGACTTGGTTCTAGGTGCAATGTTTAGGTAGCAGATCTAAACATTCAAACTATAATCACAAAACATACCTTCATGCACAGTGTCTGTAATGATTGTTAAGTACCTGGAGCACAAAGTCTTAGGTGGTCTTTTGTCCCACTACCTCATCCATCTTATTACACGTTTCCAATAATGCACTTGCCATCAAAAAAAAAAACCCTCTGCTGCCGCAGCGCCTGTCACACTCATTTATTTAAAAAAAAAAAGCCACAGCTCTGACAGAGATGGATAGATGTGCTTATTTGTCTCTTTAACAGAAGATTTCCACTTCAACTCCTTTCCTGTTTATCCCTTGTTCTTCTCTGTTCGGGATGGGGGGAGGGCTTGTATTTTTATGGTTATTAATACCTGCGCTCAGTCTTTTAATCTGGCCTATTTGTCACATGTGACTGTCTGACTGCACTGTTTAATCTGGGTATCCTTCAATCTGTCTCCTCCCAGATTAGAAATTAATGAAGGCAGTAAGAGACACATTTGAGTCAGTTACAGTGTGAGGGGGTAAAAGGAATGGGATGAATGGGAGACGAATGTCGTTCATTTGACAATGCTTCCTCTTTTTTCTGCTTCTCCCTGATCCCGTTCTCTTTCTCTCTCTCTCTCTCTCTCTTTCTCTGTTTCTCTCTCTCTTCCCTCTTGTTTAGCTGCCAGATGTAGCCCATTTTTGCACTGCTCCCCCCAAACAGGCGCTCAGCACGTGGGCCCTTTGGTGTGCGGCACCTGTGTAGTGTAATACAGTCAGCAACTGTGTTGTTTATTCCGGATTTGTTTGGTGCGCTTGAAAGCCTGTCTTTGATCCATGCAAAGATTCTTCACTCTTTCCCCCCCCTTTCTCCTGATTCATCCTCTGCCTCCCTTATTTTTAAACACTAATGCTCTAGCAGTATGGCTATATTGATAGCACCGGTGGGTTTTTCTAGTAGTGGTGGGGGGCATCTTATTTGGTTTATCTTATTTTATCCCCCCCCCCCCAACACGCTATTTTTTTTTCATTCCCAACCCAAGGGACAGGAAAATGACAGTGACCACTGACAAGCTTGTCAGGTGCCTTGTTGGGGATGTTTTATAACTGTGCGTTAATGTGTTTACATCTACAACTGACTAGAGGCATTTAAAAAAGAAAGGAGTAATGAATATTGCATTGGCAGAGTGGACCCCACTGGCAGGCTGGATGCTGGGATATTGTTGTCGAGAACTTGATGTCTATTTACTTCAGCGTCTTAAGAAAGTTCAACACTTCCAACAGCTGCAGTATTCTGTCTGCCTGTCTGACACTCCTAAATAGCAGTGTCTGTGTACACACTGTAAAAATATTACACACACCTAAATACGTCCAGATTGGGGGGGACAAAAAGCAAACACATTATTTCTACATTAATCATGCCGGTGAGAATGATTGACAAATATGTGATTAGAGCCAAAAGTGAGTGCAAGCCAGCAGAGGCCAGTCTTAATTTTGCACACATTTCAAGTCTTTTGTAATCACATACTCACCCATTCTTTTTTTGATTGGTTCCATTACATGCTGCAACTGTTAAACTTGTCATCTTATCATGCTGAATGTTTCTTTCTTTGCAGAACAAGTGGGGCAGGAGATTCTTACCAACCTGCACAGTGACCGTGAGAAGATCCAGAGAGCAAGAGAAAGGGTGAGTACACACCTGACACCTGCGTGTACTCGTGCCTCTGTTCTAACAAGTGTCTGTGAAATAGTAAGCTCTTACAGCCAACGTTTGTCACTTTCGTATGCCTTCTCAAGTAAATACACAAATGAAAGCTGCCCCGCACAACTCTGACATACACCCTACTGGTCATGCACTAAGTCAGCAGAATTATATAATAAGAAGGAGCTCGGTGTGCCTGTTTATGGATGGCAGTGTTTGGCATTCAAGTAGTTGTTGCCATCAGCTCACAGTTTAAATTTTCCTTTTGTTTTTTTTTTAGTGATAAAATGTTGAAATGTGGCTTACTTTCCCCTTTGCTTCCTCTCACTTAAATGGGGTTAACTTTGCCACCTGCCGTCCTTCCTCGCCCACCCTCCTGCACTTTTCCTGTGCTCCTCTGCCGTTTCACTCTGTCCTTCCGACTTTTCCTGAGAGAGTGGTGTTGCCCCTCCTTACGTACAGTCAGCCAAACAGACAGGTAGGCAGAGACAGAAAAGACCAAACACAGGAAGGGGGCCCAGCCCTGTTGGCCCCCTCAACGCAGAATGCTTAAAGATCACAACATGGCATTGGGCCTCGCGCAGCAGATTTCAAAGGAAATCAAACATCTCCTTTCAAAACGGTCCATAGCGTCTACTGAGAGTACCTGCTCTCTCTTTCTTTTGCTCTCTCTCTCTCTCCATTCTTCCCATGAGTCTCCTCTGCTGAACCACCTCACCATATGTACACAAAGACACACACACACACCGAGGCTTTAAAGGCAGTTTGTGGGGCAAAAGTTAAGTAAAAAGAAACCAAGATGTAAAGCCACAAGGATGGAAGGGCCGGTTAGCAGCTCTTTTGCATTAAAGAGATGGAATTTGAAAATGTTTCGGCATAAATAAAGCCACGAACATACAAACACAAAATTTACACAAACACAAGCCCCAGTGCTCAGCAGGAGGTGTGGCCTTTTGTTTTGCTTTTATGGTACAAATGGAAGTCAATAGAACGTTTCAACACGGGGTCAGAGCAGTGTGCTCCAGACTCAGAACCACCTGAGTAGGCTGAAGAATTTCTTTTAACCAATCTTAAGGCTACCGCGGGGTCTGAAACGTAGCAGGGGGGCCTTTTTTGGTTGTTCCCTAAAATGTTTAATTTATTTCTTTTAAATACATAATACAAGAGTAAGAATAAGTGTCGAAATTTCAGAAAATAAAGTAAAAATATTACGACGGCATTGTGAGAGCCGTAATAGTAAAACCTAGCCTCCACACTGCTCCTTTAACATTTTTCATAACAACTGTTCAGGATTGTCACAGCAAGCTGTAACTTCAGTGGCAACAGTTCATTGTTACTTAAATGAAAATAAATGAAGTGAAGTCATGCATTTTGACAGCATGGCCTTAGTCATTTGAGAGCGCAGTTTATGTAATCTGAAGAGGATTAATTATGTGGGCAAATGAATTGTCATTCTCGGTGAGCTAACAAACTTTAATGCTCTAAAAGGAATTAAATGTTCAGTTTGCATTTGCACTTTTCATCCTCAAGGCCTCTTACCTTTTCTTTCCCGTAATGCCCTTCTGTTTGCACTTTAAACGATACGGATCAGAGTTTATTTAGAACTTTGTATGCAAATTAGCTTTAATTTGTGATAATAGCTACAGCATGTGTGTGCATTTTAATCCTCAGAGCTGAATAAAGGTGTCTTTAGAAATTGTTCTACTTTAGTGCTGGGAAAAAAAAAATAGTTTCAAGGAACAGGATCTTCTCATTCTCGCCGCAGCCACGATTAATTTTAGACACTCGACTACCCTAAAACTTCGGCTGGTTTTCATTTCAGGTTATGCAGGGAGGCATACGATTTGGTGAGAGGCTGTGGAGAGAGAGAGAGAGAGAGGTGGAAAGGGAAAGAAGGAATGATTCAGAGAGAGATGTATTTTGGGAGAAAGTGTGAAGTGTCTAGGGGACAGATCTGTGGGTAGAGGCAGACATCAGGCAACTGCTGGACTTGTTGTCTTTGCCAGAGGGCCCAAACCCCAGGTCCCCCACCTCCCACCCTGTACCACATGTATCTTTGGCTCTGGCAACCTGCATCACACCAGCCCAGGCTGCCAGAGGGTAGGAAGGAAAGATGGAAGAAGAGGAAGAAAGAAGCAGTAAAGGAGGACTGGGAAAGGAGGATGAATTGCAGGCAAGAGCGATGACTGCAGGATGAGCCAGAACAAACAGGAAAAAGAGTGTGGCTGCAACTGTTGCAGAGAAAGGGGAGTTTTTGTAGAAAATATGTGAAAGTGAAGAATTAAAAACAAAAAGAAAATGGCATAATACACTGATGAAAGCATACCGAGAGAGTGACTTTATTGGGAAAGTAGTTATCTCAGAGAAAGACGAAGATGAACGACTCCCTGCTGACTGTTTAGAGAAACTCTCTGCACTCACTATTCCCCATGCTCCCCCGTCATCTTCAAGAAATGCGACTACAGGTAGATGTTAGTGGCAGCTCACTCAGTGCAGTGTCAGCATTTTTTTTTTAACTTTTACACTCACACTTTGCTGGCAACATCTTTGCCAAATCCTTCTCCCTGTGAAAATCCCTACGCCTGACAAGAGAGTAGATTGAAAACATTCGTATGACCCCTGAGGGGAAAAAAAGGCAGAGAGAAAGAAAAAAGTAAAAAAAAAAAAATAGAGCAAGAAAAGGGAAATATCCAGGGCAATTAGTCCTCAGTAGCCATGATCATTATTTCAAGGGTGCCTTCAAGGACTCCCAGTGCTTGCTATCTACTTTAAAAGTAAAGGCTCCTTTCACTCTTTTTCCTTATATTAATCTTGCTCTGCCAGAAGATGAATATAAGGCCATTCAAATGGGATGTCCTACTAAGTGGATATCTGCTCCTTTTTTTTTTTTAAAGTTTTCTGTCATTGAACACCTCACAGTGCTACTAGTTTATAGACACAGGGATGCAACAAATGAAGCAAACATTAATCTTATGCGTAGTCTAGCTGTTCATGCTTTGGTAAATAAGTAGCTTTTTTAAAGTAACTCTGAAATTGTGGTGTGTGTTTTTTGGGTTTTTTTCCCATTGGTTTTGTCTAAAAGTGGGGTTTTTGCCAAGGGTGATCTCTTGACAGGTAAACCAGTACCTTTAAGGTAAGACAGCAAGCTTCTAATCAAAGGATCTCCCATGCATCTCTGCTGTTCGCAACAAACTTAAGTGAAAAGTGTGTCAAACTGTAAAGATGTCTTTCTGCGCTTTGCCTTAAGGCCAGTAGTACAGTGCAATAGTACCTTGCACAAGCATACAGTAATAAATGGCATTCATGCTGTGATAATTATTTTCAGTCATTACTTTTAAAAAAAAAATGTGGATGAAACTGTACCTACAGTAGCAGTGTGGACACTCACCAGACTGTTAATGTTACGACCTGTATATTTTAATTGTAGTATTTTTCATTTAAGCCATTTTCCCACATGTACTACAGCTCCAGACATCATCCGTCAGCGTCATGTGTGAAAACAAAGTCAGTTTGGACATTACTGAGCCTTTAAATTACCACATCCCTGGTATAAAGTCCCCTTCAGTGTCAGATTTCACAGAAATACTCCAGTGCATTTAACACTAGCGAGTGCTCATCATGTGTGCTGCCACCTGCAAGCTCTACCTAGACACCACTGCACCACATAAGCAGTCTATTTCGTGGAGTGTTCTTCATGAGAGAAAAAGGAACTGTGGAAGTCTTTCTGTCTCTCTAAAAAAAATAATAAAATAAAACAGTTTAGTTTATTGATACAGTATGTTAAACTGAAATTGCTCAGTAGTTTGTTAAGAATGGAGACTAAAACCTGTCCTTCACTGGTGTCTCTCCCCCCCCCCAAACAGCTGAGAGAAACCGATGCCAACCTGGGCAAGAGTTCCCGCATCCTTACCGGCATGCTGAGAAGGTAAGAGGCAGGTAGGAACACTGTTTCTGCACCTCTTTGTATGCAAAGTGCTTTAACAGTGCTGTGAGTTTGCGAGTAAGAGCTTTTAAAAGATTTAAAAGTGAATAGTATAATTAATAACTTACTGCAGACAATCTCCTGTGGTCATTAGCAAGTGCTTTTGTCTATGTTTAACTTCATTTTGATGTTTATTAACATGTGCTTGCAGTTTAAAGTCATAATTTTAAGCAACCATATGATCTTTGTTATGTGTTTTGACAGTCAAAATTATATAGCTGAGCAAACTAACTAAACAAATTGTGTGAATGGCTGGTTAAATGTGATGTTGTGCGTCTGAGGAAAAAGAGTAGCCCAGTACAGCATCCTGCAAAAATGGCTGGAAGAGACAAGTGCGGACTGTACATGTCTCCAGTCTTTTCTTCTCTTTGCCTTTGTTTTTTCACAAAATGCACTTACAACCCATATCCATCTTGCAGTCGTTGTCTCTCTGGCGTGCTAGTTCACTCACAAGGCAGCTCCCAACAATCACACAAACACAGACATTCGAACGCAAATATTTCAATAGGCTTTGCATTATCTTGTGCCTCCACTTCCTAACACAGGCACACACACACACACACATACACACTCACACAAAACAACATACACACACGTGCGCACACGCAAACCGTAATGTATTGTCACATCTCCATTTCATAAAGTGCGTGCTTACCCCTGAACCGTGACGCCACGGTTTTGTTTCTTGCTCCCTCTTGTTTTCTTTCTTTTTTTTTATTCCCTCCTTGTCACCCGCTGTGGATTTTGATTAAGAGTAATATGTAAATGACACAGACTAAATGTAAAATCCTGGGGGCAGGAAGGAAGTGCCAATTGAAATAGATGCTTCAGTGCCCATAGACAATTTGGAGTGTGGCTCGCAGGGCGGCCGGCAGATACTAGAGAGGAAAGGCCTGAGAAGGGCTGTGACGCCGACTGTAACCAATATTTCTGCATATGTCTCCATTTTGTCAAGCCTGATTATGGGACGAGGGTGTGTGTGTGTTTTTTTTGGGGGGGGGGTCAGTTCGCCTGGCATGTCACCCAGACAGAGCTGTCCAGAAATCATTCATCATTCCCTCCTCCTCCTTCTCTTCTTCTCTCCAGCCCTGCTGGGGCTGAAGTAAATAACATGCACTTATTTCAATATTATCATATTAATGTTAAAGTTCAGCTGTCACCTAATGGGAAGACTTAATCAGACGTAGCATTTTAAGAGGCAGGCTGCCACCCACTTACTCTTCAGCCCCTCCTCTGGTTAGTGCCCCTCTCAAATCAGGATTTATGAGGGCTTTCCAAAGTGAGGCCCGGCTGTGAACCTCTTCGACTACTGCCTGCCTTCCTACTTGATGGGAGCACCACAACATACACCCAGTTGTTGTTTTTTTCTTTTTTGAGTCACCATTTGATAAAATAATACAGTTTTTTTTTCTGTTTTCAGTTTATAGGTTTAGAGCATTTATAACTACAGATGCAGAACTGAGAGCAAATATTAAGTTAAGGATAGTTAAATGATGTCCCCTCACCACCACCCACCTCACCCCACCCCCTTTTGGAAATTGTTCCTCATTTCCTAACTCATTTCATTACGCCAACCCCCGCTTACTTGCTTTTGATTAATAGTGTATTTCTTTATTTCTTTTCAATGTCAGAGCAATCAGTTGCTTTGTCATTCTCCACTTGTTTGCAACAGCAGAAGTAGCAGTGTAGCATGTAAAGGCTTGCACAGATGAGTGAGGTAATTGCTGGTACATATTAGGATCACGGCACAAGCCAGAGGTGGAAACAAATCCTCATGCAGGTTGATGAATAATCCATCTTTTGTTTAATCTTTTTTTTTTCTGTTCTCTTCTGTTTGAATGTAGCAATTATCTCATTTTGAAAGCTAATATTTTGTTTTAGTTCAAGCCAAAAGGTTTGGACACACCGAGACATCTCTATTTTTTTTTTTTTTTAAATATCGTGTTAGTTAGCAGATACATAAATACAGCAGCAGTTTTAAGTTGATTATAAACAGTGAAAACTTTGGCCCTGATAGAGCCGAGTGTGTAGGTGCAGTGACAAAGGGATTTATTGTGATCAACAAGATGAAGCAGTGTCCTTTTTTAAAGTCACACCTCTTCTTGAAGTGTCTTTCTGGTCTGGTGGTTATCACCCCAGCTGAGAAACAATTAGACACTCATTAGGCTAGCTGTCATGGTTCAAGAAAGGCAATTAACTTAAAGACTGTGTGAATATCACTTATTGTTTTAAAAAAAACATTCAGAAAGACACACATCTCAAATAGCTGTGGCTTTGTTTGAAAATAAGTTGTTACATTTTCTGGCTGTGAAACCCATACTAATTACCCTCAATGGCAGTAGCATAGGTGCTGTTAATTGGTTGTGTCACGGGCTTAGAACGAGTGTTGCAAGTGAAAGCACAGTCTTGGTGTCATCTGTTCATGCTTAGTTACTCTAAGATTTAAATGAGTTTGATATATATGTGCACGCAGCAGCTACAGCTTTGGGAGGTTTTACAGCTCACAGTGCGGCTCACTGTCCCTGATTACAAAGGCCGCAGACCTTTTGATAAAGCCTTTGTTGTTTCCATGCTGCATTGACACTGTGGCCTTTCATAAATACAAAATGCTCCTATGACTGCGTGAAGATCCTTCCTGCTGCTATACTGAGCATCTCAAACACCTTCCTCGCCCTGGTCAGAAGAGATGGGGGAATGGGATGCAGCTCCAGACCCAGTTAGGGCCACTGGGGCTCCTAGCAGCTTCACGGAAGGAGGGGACACAGTGAAGGGCAATGAAGCAATGAAGGGAGGGCGAAGGGGGTGCGTGTGTGTATATTTTGAAGCAGAGGGGTTGTCTGCTCTCGCTGGCAGCTGATCCCACATGCAGGTGGTCGACTCAGTCGCCAGGCAGATCAAAAAGTCAAGGCCCCGGGTGGACCTCCCTTTGAAATGGGAATGGGGCCTAGATATCAGACAGAAAACATAAGCAAGCTCCCAGCCACAGAACAGCTCCATATTCATGGCTGGGACTGGCAGTAGTGACGGGCAGGCAAGATGGACAGAGCCTTCAGCCTTCAGAAGAGGACTCATGCACTCTCTGGACACTGATTAAGAGATCAGCCTATAAGCTTGGGCATAGATGATGCACTAGCTCACAGGCTAATGCTGCCACGCTCTTAACAAGACTCTTACTTCCTTTTTTGAGCTGTGCCTTTACAAGATGTCTTAATGTGTGACTGCAATCATCTCTGTGATTTTAGCTACATGTGGCAAATTCAGTACAAAATACAGTACAGCTTACTCAGAAAAACCCTCTGAGTCTTGTTATAGTGAAGTTCTTCTGAACCTGGTCTAAACCTATTCATGTGACTAATTGGCAGGAGAATAATATTTACAGCTCATCCTTGCCTGTAGGATAATCAAAAGTTTTCTGCCTGTGTTTTTCACTGGAAAGTTTTTTAAAACCAACAATATCTTGAGCCAAGAGACCAAAGTGCATGCCCTCAGAAAAGCATCTGGAGAATGGGATTTTTTTATTTTATTTTGTAAGATCTCTAAAGTTCTGCTGCTTTTGTTTATTATTGGCAGAGATGCCATCTCTTTCTGTGTCTGTCTGTGTAGAATATTAACTACTGGGATATCTGGGTCACGCAATTAATGGATTTTAACTCTGTCAGTGAGCTGTGTTGAGATCTTGTTATGAAGTTGGAAAAAAAAGGCGTAATTTTTTAATTGTTGCTGGAATGGGTCAGATATTTTCTTCCTCCGCTTTTTCATGTTATTCTTTTTATTATTATTGTATTTATTTGTGTTGGGGGAAAATGCAGAGGGAAAACTGCACTGAAATGTGTGGCAGTTGGTTCCCTGGAGCAGTGGTACAGTGTCACGACTTTTGTCATTATGTTCTCATATATGTAGCATCCTGTGCATTAGACATTAAAATTCTTTAGACTAAAATTTCAACAGTGTTGCAGTATATTCCATTTATTTTGTGGAAGATATGTTTGCCCTATTTTACTTTGTAGTACAGCTGAACTCCTCACTGTAGCCATAGCCAAGCGTTTCTCTTTTCTTTTCTTTTTTTTAATTATTTATTTATTTATTTATTTTTTGGGTCCTAGAGAGTTCATCACTGCCAGTGGATCCTAACCTCTCTGATCTCTTCTCAGTGTTGCAGCCACAATTCCATGTACTACATTTAAAACAGACTCCCTTTGCTTTGCAATTTGTTCTGCTTGGCATCATTAACCCCACCCCCCCACCCCGCCTTTTTTCTTTTAGTACTATATCCCTATGGGTCACCTCTATCCCTGGCCTTTTCTGCTCCAGGGAAGCACTTTGTGTGTGTGTGTGTGTGTGTGTGTGTGTGTGTGTGTGTGTGTGTGCGCGCGCGCGTGCGTGCGCGTTTTCTTTTTAATGTCCAGTCTCATTTCGCTCTGACAAACGAGCAAAGTGTCAAAGAATAAACAGTATGTGCCTCCACCTCATCCGCTGAACTAGATGAACTTTACCTATATCAAGGTGAATGCAGCTGCTGTGGCTGTGTTAAGTAGATTAGATCTAGCATGTTAGCTTACTATAGGAAGATATTTGGTGTTAGTGGGTTCTTTTAATGCCAGGTAGCACCTGAAGGGACCTTTCTTGGTTATGTGACATGTTTCAGTACTACTGCCAAAGCAGGTTGCTACAGGTAGATGTAAAAAGTATGCTTCTGCTATAGTATGTTTTGCAGAGCCAAAATTAGGCTCTGCACCCGTGCTGCTGTTTTCTGCATCCGTGAACTTCGACTTTTACCTTTCACCTTACACTCATGCTTGGCGAAGTGGTGCGACTGTCTTGATATAATTCCAGAATCAGTCCAGCAGCAGAGAGAGAAAATGGACTGAAACCAAGTAACACGATGAGATACCAGACTGCATTAAACAAGCACCTCTCATGAACCTAAGAAAGCTAGACAAAATAATGTTCAGTACATTTTGATATTAAACTACTTTGTGTATTTTCAATCAAGTATTTTACATTGTAGATGTTGAATGTCAGGTAAAGTCTTGTTTTTAGATGCTTCTTATTATTTGTGTGTGTGTGTGTCTTTATGTGTTTGTGTGTGTTTGTGTGGCTGCAGGCTGCTGCTGGGACAATGACAGGGTGCGCCTCAGCCTCATTACTTACTGTTCCTCAGCCACAGAAGCACCACTACGACCTCTTTCTCGCTCTCTGTCTCTCTCCCTCTCGTCTCTCTCTGTCTGTCTCACTCACTCGCTCTCCCTCTCTCTCTTTCTGTCTTCCTTCTGCTTCATCTCTGTCTTTTTCTCTCTTCCTACACCTTGCCCATTAGAGAGTGCTGATGGGACGTTTTTTGCAGAAAGAAAAAGACACACAGAAGCCTGGGCTGTAGAGGGAGACGTTGTTGACAAGGGCAAAGACGTGTTGTTGTTTTATAAGGGATGCAGTTGTCTGTTGAGGATTGACTCGCTTAACTGGCTGCCAAAGCCCTCTTTTTCTCCATACATATCTCCTTCTTTCTATTATCCAGCCCATAGCGGGCTTCTGTTTTTTTTTTGGTGGGTCAGGACATAGGTGAATGCTAGTTATTCGGCTTGTGATAGGAAAAAAATTCTTGTTTTTTGAGACCAAATCATGCAAAAATGGCAGAGCTGAGGCTGACGGCTAGCTTTAAATCTCGTAAATGCTGGATGCTTTCTGATAAATTTTAAGGTAGATTGCATTTGCAATCAAAGCACAACAAGCTTCTACTGGTATATCATCAGATTGTTTTATGCGCACAGTTAGTTCTAACCTGTATCCAAAACTATTGCTGCTCTTCAGCATCCCAACAAAAACACGGTCTTGTGCACTATCACTTCACCAAATGCTCTAGGGTCAGCCATCCATGACATTGAGGTGATGCTTCGTTCAACCTCTCTCATACCATCCTAGCTGATGGAGCTTCTTTTTTCCCCCTTCTTTAACCCTGACAGACTGTCGTTCTGATGAGATGACTGGAGATCAGTGGCGCTCTCATCCCTTGAAGTGGCTCCAGGTGTCACTCCAAGGGTACCCGCCCTGTTTGATCTGCCATCGAGCGCCTGTCGGGCCACGGCACCCTCTGATTTCCCCGTCAGAGGGGAAAGAGGCTCTCCTGTCCAAAAGTTCCACTTCTACTTTTGAGTGATAGCAAGGGAGAGGAATCGACTGTTATAGAGCACATCGTCTCCATAATCGTTGGGATTGGGCCATTTCTTGTGTCATTAATCCCAATAGCACCCATTAAGCGGCTATAGGGAATTCTCTCACACATTACCCCCCCCACTGGAACACTGTATAGAGGTAATCTTGATTTGATATGCCAAGACCTAGCAGTTCAGACAACAGAGAAAGAAAACAAACTAAAGATCTGATGAAACCAAAACACTTTCAGTGATCATGCTGCGGGCCTTGTCTTAAGAACAACAAAAAAACATCCTCTCAGACATCTTCAGATGCTGTCCAAAGGAGGTCCCTGTCTTTATTGAGGAGCTGCACAAACAGAAAGGACAGATGAAACAAAATGAAAGAATGCAGGTATATAGTTTTTCAGCAAACATAGATGCCTTTATCCTTCCTGCCTTTTATTTTATTGTATCCCTTATGTTTTTCCCCCACCTACTGAGAGCTTCTGTAGAAATTACAGGTGAGATTTCAGTCTGTGGCAGGCCCTACCTTTCGTCTAGAGGGAGCAGGGGGAAGGGTGATGGGTTTGAGGGGGGCAGAAAAAAACTGAGAAGGAGAGGAAAAAGAGATTCATGCTTTGCAGTAGTGCTGTGTTGTTTGTGGAGCGCACTCTTTCCTTTGTGTGTCTGGCGATAACTTATTCAGCACAGGGCCATTCATCCAGGGGTTGAGCGCGGGCGTCCGTCAAGACGGAAAATAATGAGGCGACAGCAGCGCAGAGGATAGCTTTCACCCTCTGCCTCGTCCCCCCCCATCCCCCCCAAACATCCACCTCCCCCTTCTCCATCTCCTCCTCCTAGCCTCCCATTATTAGCCGATTTAAATAGATAATAGGGGGCCTTCTTCGGGACATTTTGAAGCAATTAGAAGCTATCACATTGTCTCTACTTTGACTCCTGTTCCCTCCCAATAAGCTATTGTGAATACTTCTGTGCATCCTATGCAACAGCATCCTGGAATATTATGGAATGCCACTGCATCACCAGACACCAGGTTTCGTGTCAAGGATGTAAACGGGCAGTTCTGTTTGCTATAGCTTTGCAATACACTCGCTCATGTAATTTACTATTCCGTGTTGATCCGTGCCAGGACGTGCAGTCCCTTTGCCATGATGAGTTACTCTTGGGCTGAATTACTTGCCAGGATAAAGTGGTTCCTGTCCAAATACTTGCACCGTTCATTCATTCCCTGCGCTTTCAGTCAGCTCTCGTTTAACTCTTCCTCTCATCATCTTTGCACGGTCCATTCTCTTGGCTAAACACACAAGGGCATAAGTATGAAAAGGCATGACTTTAGCTTCCTGTGTGTGTGTGTATTTTTAACTAATTGAATCAATATTATCAGAACTGATAACCTTACAGTATGTCAAAGCACAGCCTTAAGGTTTAAGATTGCCAGGTACATTGCTATCCTCAACACAGATTTATTCACACATTTACACACATATTTATTTATAAGTCATCTCAAGGAATGTTGCATGGTAAGGTCAAGGCTTTATAATGTTATGAAGAGAAAACCAGCAAGCACTAGGCAACAGCAGTTCTTGCAAACAGCAACAATTCCAGCAGTAACAGTTGTCTAGGTTGTGTTTGCATCAGGATAGATGGCTAAGTAGAGTTTTTGCTGTTATTGTGTTGCCCCTCAGATCTCTCTTTGTTGGAGCGCAGGAGCTTGAAATATTTACAAATGTTGAATTTGGACTCTTTTTTTCTGTTTAATATTTTCTTCTAACCCATCAATCATTTACTGTGCCTCTGCGTGTCTGTATCTCATCCTAACCGCCCCCCCAGGATGGTGCAATGAAACAAAGGCAGTACATTGTTGCCATGTTGGTGATGGCATAAAAGATCCCCTTTATCAAAATGGGCAAAACAATAAAAACAGGGCCACTTTTTTTTCAAGGAAGTGAAAAGGTTGCAAGACAAGGCATCAGGAGCTCCCGTCACAATACTTCAACAACAAATTGGTCCCTTTTCCAAGCAAAAGGCATCTAACCTTGGGTGCTTTTATACAAAACACAAAAATAGACTTTAGGCTGTATTATACTTTCCTGTCCCAAAGGCTAGAAGGCTAAAGGACAGACCCCACCCAACAATCCCTTACTTTGGTTTGATGGTGCTTGCTGTGAAGGGCATTCTATGATGTGTAAAACACAACCGTTTTGACAAGTACTTTAGAAAGCAGAGCTTTGAAAATATCTTATTTGCCAAATCTAGTTTCACATTGCAGTCTACCACCTCACAAAAATTCAGACTGAATTTCTTTTGAATCCCCTCTATTGTTTTGTGAAAATTTGTTCAATTTGTTGCTGACACAGTACAACTGTCTTAGAATTTAAAAAGAAATAAAACAAAAGAAGAAATGACAAAGTGCAAAGTGAAATTTTACCTTGTTGTACAAGTGATCTAGCACTGCATCTCTTTAATAGTTCGCAAGTCAGTAGGGGTTAAAGGAACATTCTCACTTTTGTAGAATTATGCTTAACTGCACTGAAATAAAACACAAATACTAAATTATCCTTCTAATTCTGCAGTGTTTTGTCAGCTTTCGTAGTATAGGAGAAGCAAATCAAATGCTTATTGGTCAATTTTGACCCAAATCTACATGAGAAAAAGCATCCATCCATCCATCCCTTCCTTCCTTCCTCTTAACGGTGTGTGTAGGTATTTCTTATGGAAGGGTTTTCAACCTAGGCAAATGTGCTCCTATGCAGTCCTCCAAAAATTCAACAAGCTCGGCTGTACATAGGTTGAATGCTGATTGGTTGGCAAATGGGTTGGAACAGGGAAGGGACCAGGGAAGTTCACCAAGAATGGGAGAAGCATGTAAAAACATCAAAGATCAAAATATTGAGTATAAAAAGCACTGATCCTCCTTACGGTCTGGCAACAAACTGCCAGCAGAGAACCATGTTCAGCCCATATCCCAGTTATGATAGGACAAGAGGTGGGGTACGCCCAGTACAGGTCACCACTCAATCTCAGGTCTCTAGATAGAGAGAGAGATTGATAGATATAAAAGAATTAAGTATGAATTTAAAACTAAATGTATATTTAGAGATATTTAGTTAGCTTTATTTTTTAGTAGGTTTTGACACTGACTCAGGCATGGGAGATCTGTTGTGTGGTTTTGTCTTGAGATCGTAGATTGAATTATTGTTCCACATGCTCTGAAACACTATTTGTCTCAATGTAGAGCACATGACAAAGTCACTTTGTGACACAGGTTGTTTTGTTCATTACTCTTGTCCTTGTGGTGCATTCCAGTGAAAGGAGTGCTTGGACAATGAATTCAAACAATCCTTACAGACAGATTCTTATTTTGTGATGTTGAAACTGTCATTTTTTTCATGATAGATTCCTCAGAGGATGTGTTTTAGCCAAAGTGGTAAGGGAGAAAGGCGCATGCCAAAAAAGTCTTGATCACTGGAGAAAACCCCAGTGAGGCACTATGCCCATAGAGTCCAATTTTAGCCTTGGGACTACAGGAAGTTTTCTAGATGTTTTGTAATTAGATGGTAGGCAGTTAATCCGCGAGACTGTTTGGCAGGCATCGTTCTACTGCTAAGTTTTTCATTTGTATGTAACAAATTTGAACCTGTCTTTCATGAATTTCATTATATTTTTATTGACTCAAAGTTTTTTATAAAATCAAAATAACATTTAAGTGGTAATTACATACATATGCTGATCATATAGCATCATTTTGAAAAAGGGATTCTCTCATGACAAATTCTGGCTGAGAAATTTGCTGAAGTCAAGTGCAGTACACGTTCATGGCCTGGCTCGAGCTTTGGGGAGTGAACCAGCAATGCACGGCTGGTAATGACAGGTTCCATGTTGCCCGTGGCTTGTGGCCCATTGCACTGTTTGTTTGGAGAGTGGTGCTCGGCCGTGAAGTGCTGGCCCAGCTGGCAGCAGTTCCATTGCCCCTTTGGCCGAATGGCTGTGTCTTGTTTGGACCACACCAGCCAGGCAGACTGGCATCCAGGCAGCTGTAGAGGAAGAGGTGGAGGAGGGGATGTGACAGAGGAGAGGAGCTGTTGGCTGGGCACCTTGGTGCTAGGCCAGGCCTGCTGCCAGCTGTAGAGAAGACTTCCCCACTTATACCACAATCTTCACGTCTCTGTGGCGACAGGGATCTTAGTTTGCACCTCCACAGTCAACATCATCCCATCGTGATCTGTCTGAGCGTGAATGGCTTTGCTAACAGATGAGCTGAAAACCTGGAAAATATCAGTTGTTTTCCCTCCCCATTCTTTTTTTTCTTTTCTTGTCTGGCAGCAGATAAGCTTTTGGTGGGGTTTTTACTACTGCAACCCCTGGTGTGATTATGACACAATATTATTTACAGCCACATACATCCACATTGACTCCTCAGTCCAAAACTTCAATTGCCCATTTTGCTTTTGGGAGTAAGTATATTTTCAACTAAGCTTCTGCTTTCCTTAAAGAATTCTGAATAATTGAAGATATAAATGGTTTTCATTTAACTGCTACCCAAGGTCCTTCCTACAGCACTGACAGATTTGGAAGTGTCCTTAGGACACTGGTCTAAGTTGCCTTTTGTGCTAGAAATGACTTCCAGAACAGTCTGATGTTAGCAATGCTCAGAGGAGCACCTCTTAAACTCAAATTTTAAGTAAGCAGAGAAGAGCTTTCCACTTTAAGCAGAAGAGTATGCAAACAGTTTTGTAGTGTCAAACTCTGCACAAAACTGACAAAAACAAAGCATTTAGTTGATTTAACAAACAAGCTTCTCGACATGAGGCCTTTTTTCACAACCCCCTACACAAATATCCACTTCTTTCTAAAATGTCACTTAAACCCCTGAAAACCATTGCATTTCAAAATTTAGAACCACTTTGTTTATTTTCTGTTTGATGGGTTACATGCGTACATCCTGTCAGCCATCATGTAAACTTTAACCCCCGCCCTGTATCCGATGGCGCCAGGGCTAACATTGCTTCACTGTTAAAGGGAAGTTGTGAGGACATTGATGTCTTGGCCTAGCATCCTGGTGTCACTTTCCCAGCCAGTTTGTGGAGCCCGCCAATCCCCTCGTTCTCCCCAGCTGACCTGAATGCATCACTCAGTATCACACACATGCGAAGAGCCTGATTTTCCAGCCAGCAACAAATGTTTTCCTATCGTTACCGTTGCATTATTATCGTGCGCTGCATTCACCCTGTGACTTGGCTCATATCGAGGTTGTGTTGGTTAGATTTCTTTTTTCTTTTAGCCTTTTTTGTCTGAGTCTTTGGGCCAAGACTCTACTTTATTTAACAGGACGTTGATGCACACCCATCCCATCTAAAAGTTCCCCTGTGGTATAGCATTTGAGAACAGACTTGCCATAAACCATTTCTAAACACTGGTTTCATTTCACCAATCTTTAATTACATCGTTTGGTTGCAACTGAGGTACAGAGCTGAAGCAAAGCACCATGTTAGCAAAGCGTATAATAGTGAGGGATACCACAGCCAGAGGACAGTGGGTCGCAAAGAGGGAAAAATATACAAAAACAAATACTGAAAGGAACGCTGAGGTGTTAAGGGCTTACAAACATCTAAGAATGATTTTGATTGGTTGCTTATGATCTAGAGAATTGGTAGGTTTAGGAGGTGTCATTTTGACTCTGCCCTGCAACAATAGCAGCAATGTTAGAGACGGTACTACAAACGACACAATAACTAGCACATTTAAATCATTCAGTTGTTGTAGAAGAACCATTTGTGCATTTCAAGATTCATTGGTGATGCCAGCTTTGTTATGAATTTAATTTGTACAGTGGTGATGTGCTTTATTTCTCTGTCTTTCTTACTCAGCATATTTCAGCTTAAGCCTCAAGAAACCAGCCACAGCCAGTCAATTAATTGTAGGTATACAAACCACTGGGTTGCATTCCAGTTGCTCAGTGTTTCAGTGTATTATTGTGCCATGAACAGTATCATTGTAGCCCGGAGCGATGGGCAAGCCTTCCTCCAGCTCAGTGACAAAGGCAGCTGTGAGGTCGTGGTCGAGGCCAAGACTATCAGAGCTATTAGTCCAGCAGAGAACGACCATAACAACAAGCCCTGTCAAATAATGGTGTCAACGGTGGGATTGTGTAGCTTCATTTGTGGAAGGAATGTCCCTGGTTTAATAGCGATGTGTCGCTTTCTATTGACTCAATAGGTCGGATTTTACCCCTTTCCCTCTCTGAGCTCAGTGTGCTGTAGAATGGTATATTGTATATTTATGTATGGCATACGTTGATTTAAAAATTTTGCTTTTCTCAAACTTCAAGATGTCAGAAAGGTCAGTTGTCTAGGATAGTTGGCCTGGAGACATAGATGTGGGAGGTTGTCATGATAACTCATGTTTCACTTAAGCTTTTCTTGCCTCCCACTGAGACCTGTATTGTATAAGCCTGATCAGAAATCCCCAGAGTTTTTTCGTCTTCTTTATTAAGTTTGGTTATAGTGCAGTCATCGATATTTAGAAGTTGACATAATGCTAAAAGTCTTAGAGCCAGTTGATGGGCAGTTGTGTAGGATTTATTGTCCTTGAGCTGAACTTATTATAAATTTACTTTTATATTGTTTTGTAGTGATTTGGTGTATGCAGTTATGATGGGCAGACACCACAGATGCGGTGAAAACCGTTGCTTATTAAACGTGTTTTTTTTTTTTCACATACACATTTCATAGTTTTGAGCAAAAAGATCTGAGCTTTCAGTGGTTTGTGTAGCTGCACTGTTGTGAATGCTGTTGTGAGTCTTTCCAGGGTTCCGGATGCCGGTTGCCTTCTGAACTGTCAGAATATCCGTTAATATTGAGCCCCCTCTGCCTTGCCTTACCCTCTGAGTTTCAGCACTCCCTTTACCTGACTCACTGAATAAAATGATTTCTTTGCTCCTCTCTTCTTCTCTAGTCAGAATATTGCTTTCCCCCTCTGCCACGCCACATCCTCCTTCCTTTCTCCTAACAGTAAACGTTAAGATCCAGGAGTGGATCAATGGCTGTTATCCTTTGATGTGCCAGGACGCATTACGAGCGGTGAGTTCTAATTGGAGCAGAAAGCAAAGGATCAATGTTGGCTGTAATTGCCTGACACAGGGATGGGTGTGAGACTTTATTATCATTAATATTTAGACATGATGTGGGAGGACCCAGCAGAGGCTAAATGTACAACAGTGCTGCAAACCTTTGATCTCAGGAGATAAGCAGATCGATTGAGGGTTGGCGAAGAGTGGCTAAAGGAAAAGAGGTCGTGGAAGTGGGGCTAGCAGGATGCACGAGTTATCATGACCCACACCCTGGATGTTATCGGATTTCTCGGAAATTTCCCTTGGCTCTGAAAAGACCATGCTAGGCTGCAGTCCGGAGCAGGTGCCATTAGGCATTCATTAAAACTGTAGTTACTGAAAGAGCAGTAACTCTGTGGTTTAGTTTTCTTCATTAATTTTACTAGTTTAGTTCTGGATGTAGTTTTAATAGTGAAAAGAAGCTAAATTGAAGCGATAATAGTCTTTGGTTTGTTGACAGGGTCCATTGTCAGGGAGATGTAACAAAATATGATGAAGGAGGAGGCCCTGTGGGGCTCAGGGCTGCTACCTCAGTGTCAGCAAACACGAGATGATGTTACTTAATCTTATGGGTAAAGAAGGGGTCTACTTTGTGTGGAACACACCCAGTCTTACAGCATGACTAGAGGGGGCCGGGGCTATCCCCTGTGTCTACAGAGGAGGCTAAGAGCATGCTGAAACTGTGAGGTTGTGATGTATACTTTCAGTGCTGTCTCGTCTGTTTTGTCACCTGGTTCCCCAAGGACTGATACCTTAATCATTGTACTTAGCGAGACAAAGAAGGGTAACGGGTTGCACGAGTGTGTTAGTTTTCATGTCTGTGACCTGCTGTCTGATTATTGGACAGGTTAGCGGGAAACCAATCGGGATCCAGGTCAGCTGGGATAATGATCCTAGGAAGAGATTAAGTCATGGAGTGATGTCATAAAATGACAAAGACCCAAAGCAAAAATGAAAATGTTCCTTTATAAAAGAAATGTAAAAGGTAGAGGATATATTTCTTATTTATATGTATATATTTATCTCTCTGTGTTAGCCCTGCAACATACTGGCAACCTGTCCGGGGTGTACCCTGCCTCTCGCCCTGTGCTAGCTGAGATGGGCTCCAGCCTCCACTGTGACCCTGAAAAGGATAAACAGAAGAAAATGGATGCATGGATTTATTTTATTTTTTTTTTTAAATGTGTCAAAACATATACTTTTGCACTGTGTGCATATTTGTTGACAGTGTCTGCTGCATGGCAACAACTACTCTTCCATAATAAAATTATACTGTTAATTATTTATTAATAATGTGTTTTGAAGGTGATATATAGCTATATAGGTATAAGTATTATATACCAGTAATAGAGATGCTGACTAGCTCTCTTTCTCTATGCATTCTCTCATTCTTAAAAAGAACAAGAGGTGTTTTTGAGGTTTTGTATTCAGTGTTGGCTCTTTGTCTCTGCATTCATGATTTCTGTGCTTGTGTGCATCCCTAACAGTACATTGTTCAGACACTAGCAGCATTGTAGAAAACCCTTGTGCAACAAATGGCCCATTATGTAACTTTTTGATCACTATTCCAGCCTCAGCAGTGTTATCACAAAGAGATGTGACTATTGTGCTCATTCTGCAAATGTGTGCAAAGCATGCATTGTCTGAAGTCCTAAAGTTGTATCCAAATATCTAATTGAGAATTTATATACATTTAAGTTGCACCTGAAAAATAAGCAGTAAAGCAAGCTTTTGTGTTTTTACCCTCAAAATTGTTGTTTTGCCACTTGTAAGAGGCCTCCGTTATGGCCGTTAATGTTAAAAGTTAGCTCGATATGCTCTCCTGTGTGCCCAAGTGTGTGTATTTCTGTTGGGGATTTGTGTATTTGTCTTTATTTTGGCTGTGTGCTTGTGTGACTGTGTGCATGCGGATGAGAGAGTGAGATAAGAAGGAGATGAAGAGTCGTTCAGAAGAGCTTTCTCACTCAGAGGCGTCCCCATCTGTTCGTCTGGGCCTAATTGTTCCTGGGTGCGAAGACACACACACACACACACACACAAAAAAAAAGGAGGGAAAGCAACTGTACTCATCCCCCTGTCCCAGAGTTATTTCTGTAACATTAAAAGAGTGGCACCAGCATGCTCCAGATTATTGCCATGTAAATAATGGCACTTGGCTCGATTCCCCGCTAATGAATGTCATTTACTTTTTTAAACGAGGATTAATTATCGACAGAGGACCCCTCTCTCCTCCCACAGGGAGCTCTTTGCAATTAGCTGCCAAAAGATGGCCGCTAATATTTATGGTTTTTTTTTTTTTAATATGTCTATATGTACGCACATGTGCATATGTTCCTGTGGCATGGTGAATAACCTCCTAATTAATGGTCTGCTTAATTCTGTGAGACTGCTGAGAGAGACCACTGATGAGAAGAGGTAAAGAAACCCATGTCAGCTTAATGTCCTGTCCTCAATTGTGTATGTGGGTTTTTGTTGGATGCTGGTGCTGGACATTGTTGTGAAACTAGGGTAAAAGAGAGAGTTCTGCTGCTTTGGAGCCAGCCTCCCGGTTGCAAAATAAGGCAGGGAAAACAAACACGGCCCTCAAATTAGATTTCCCAAAACATAGCATTCCCTCTCATTTTACACACCACAGCGGCCAGGGTACGAGAATAGAATAACTCGTGAAATCCGCTTCAGATTCAGAATGGCGCAGTCGCCGGAACACTTGATAAACGAGGGCCCTGTGGATCTATCAAATAATGCTGTTTTCTTCAGAAAACAAGATCTGTAATTCATACCTTATTTCCCAGTTTTTTCACAGGTAGTGAAACTTTTCAGCTAATATGGATGTGCTATCATGGTTGGGTATAGCTAAACACATTTTCCCCCTTTCTCCTCTCTTTCTCTTTAACACGCCTGTCAAATCCACCTCTTCTTTCCTCACTCCTTCCCACTCATATTCTCCTTCCCCCCTACACCAAGCTGCCTCTCCCTGCGTGCACTGCTTGAGCTAATGCACTTAACCTAAATGAAAGAGAAGATGAGGATGATGGGTATTTCTGCCAGCAGTGGCACTGCTTGAGGTGTGGACTCCATCCTGAGAAGGAGGGACGTTAAAATGCTGCAGAGCCAAAATGGTTAAATCTTTTTTTAAAAAGGCCACAATATTTTGAACATTTTTAGTTTTTGTTGCAGTGTTTGGTTTTATACTTCTAAGTTAATTGGTTTTTGACCAGCAGAACAAATAAGTTTGAGCAATGACCATGACAGTGTTCAAGACGAAAATAATTATGGTTGTATCAAGACAGGAAACTAATTAAAATACATTTTCATATTGGCAAAAATCAAAATAATATTTAGTGGAATATAAGAGGTCGTTCCAAAAAACATCTGTAATTGATTTGTCAGCCTTTTCAAACTTCTTCTGGAAGACAGTCTCATAACTTTTCAGCCATCTTGGAATGAATCCAGGCAGTTATTTTGAAGCCCCTATCTAAATGAATGGAGAGAGAGCTATAACTTTGATGTCAAAGGTCAGTGAGACAGAAAAAGTGCATGTCTGGAATCACTAGTAAAAAAAAAAAAAATCTAATAAAAACAGTTTAAAAAGCTTTTCACACCCTTTTATACTTCTGCTAAACGTGCAGAGTAGACTACATTACAGCATTATTAACAGCTCAATCCACAGATCATCCCACCAGAGTACTGAACAAATGCTGTGCTAATTCACATTATGGACACAGTTAACCAAAGAACAGTAAAAAAACAAAAAAGGTACACTCACTTACATGTTTAATATAATAGCATGCAGCTATGCCTGCCACCACACAGCCAAAATGGTCCTGAACCTCACCCATGTGCATGCACAACATGATTGACTAATATGTCTTTATGCATGCTTAATAATAGAGGTAAGGAAATCCCAGAAAGTTGATTCTGTTCATCTGGACAGTGTTTTCAGTGGGAGAAATGTTTTCATCACTCATCCAAGTGAGTTCTTCAGTCTCAGCTGACTGCAGGTTTCTTTTGCCTTATAAACAGTACAGTTGCATAACGACTGAAACCAGCACTGTCGCCTAACAATATCACTTGGATTAGTAATGAAATATTTCTTCCACTTAAAACACTCCATCTAGATAAAGCGAATGGCTTTCTGGGATTGGTTAATGTTTCCCAGTTTGGCAGGAAAACCGACATTTTTACATTGTAGATTGTTCTCGTAGATTGCTTGAGTGCAGCATCTATGCCTTTTTATAAGGTCAAACGCTGTGGGAATACACCGCTGATCACATCCGCTCAAAACAATGCATGCAATTGCAGCACATGACCTGCAGTGTTTCTCAGATGTGGATCCCTGAACAATGCCTACAGGTCTATTTTGTACAGAAGCCATATCAAGGTTAATGGTGCACATAAGGAGGGAAAGAAATGAGGTATAGAGGTTTCTCACCTCGAGAGTTGTCACTTTTCAGTTTTGCTACCATTTGCTTCCAAGCAGTCAGGAAATCCACATTTTCCCTAATGACTGAAGATTGTTTGGGGGGGTCATTGACCAGGCCTGTTTGCCTGGAGCCTTATTCACTTGGCCCTACATCGTCACACATCCAAAATAGCAATTTAACGTAGTTAGCGGTCACTTGACTTCAAAACCTCAATAGAGAATCTGACCAATTTTCAAAAGAAAAGTCCCTGTTTAGATTAAACGCTCCGCTTCTGAAATGCTCAGTGCAACTTGGAGATGTGCTAAGGATGGTCCAAAGCTGTGTCTGAGACATGATTTCAGAGACACGCACCTGGTATATTTTAGGAGTAAGTCAGCACGAGGCCAGCAGAGGTGAGCGCTGCGACGTTAAAGGGGGCTCATGTGTCAGACTTGCCCACCGAGAGGGGTTATGATAATGGATAACTGTGAGAAAGGCTTGGATGGATGGAGTCTAGCAGAGGTGGCTGTTACTATACTGCAGACTATAGTCGTCTTTCCCCCACCACTGTTCAACTACCTCCATGTTTTATAGCTGGATTCTGTTGCTGCTCTCTGGCTCACCTCTCAGTGTGAAATGGGCAAGTCTCGACTATCCTCCTCAGTCTGCCTGTCGAGCTCACAGTTACACATGAGCACTGCCAAGAATGGCATTTCTGCCTGTGTCTAAACGTGGAGGTGTATGATCTGCTGAGTTGCCATGTATGTCACAGCTCTTGAGGAAATGTTTGTGTGTGTACATTTAAGTGTCTGATTAGGAACTTTTAAATGGATGGACTTGTGGTTTATACATGTCTACCTTACACTTAAAATAACATTAGAAAGGTCTCATGTTTTCTCAGTCAAGAGAACACTCCTAAATGATGAAATAAAAGTATGCCATTCTTACATCAACACTATTTTTCCACCTTCTTTTCTGTTGTTTCATTGGCCCTCTCCTCACTTTCTTTCTATCTTTCTGTCAGTAGGAGGGTGAGGGGCTTGCTCCAGGCTGCAGCAGGTTTAGCAGATTCTGAGGAGTGCGAGAATAATTTGGGATCTGCTCTGTTTCATCATCTGCTGCTGTCAGAAGTTTGTTTCTGAAGCAGGAGCCTGAACATTTGCTTCCTCGGATGATGTGTCACAAGTGGCACTTTGTTGAGCAGTTGTGTTTGTCTTTGGCAGGTTTTACATAGTGGAGTGCGAACGTGGATTGTACAGTGAACAATCCTGCGTTCTGTTTAGTGTAAATCAGGGCTTTGTCAGAACTTGTATTCTTGTTGTACAGTGTTTTGATTCATGTATGCATTTGTAAATTCCCACAGCTTCACCAAAGATATATACCTACATAAGTTTATAGGATATTCAGAACTACTGCATTTTATGTACCATGACCAAATAGACTCAATATTGTTGCAGTGTTATTTTCAATGTTGCCAAAATACAGGTATACAGGAAGTGTTATCAAGTGAGTCAGGCTTATGGAAGGTTAAATGAAGTATTTTTCTTATGCCGTAGTAAAGATCAGTGATATGATTTCACCTACTAGTCATTCAGTGAATGTTCTAAGCAGGTTTTCTTTGGGATTGAAGCACATTTGGCATAAAACTGATTGTTGCTGCTGTGAGTTGAACAGGCTTTTATCCCATGTACCTGTGTAGTTCAAAGGAGAATCCGTGAAAGTGGATGTTAAGCAGTTTGAAATGTTTTTAAAGTGCCCATGTGCACCAAGTGTAAGTGAATAAATAGATAAACAACCACAAGCCTTTGCAGACCGAGTCCCCTGGCTGTTGGCCAAACAGGTAATTCCTGCGGCATAGTTTTGGAAGGGCCACAGCAAGCCAAGCCTGCCTCAGCAGTCAGACTGTCTGCACATTCCTGTTGCTGATGGCATACCAGGGGCGCCATTTTCCTCTCTGAGACAGACAAGCCAGAGGATCTGATTGGCCTTCCGCCAATGCACACTCACAAAGACTCCTTTGACAGCAGGTCACTCGGTTAACCAAGCAGTAGGCAGAGGGATAAGACAAAAAAAAAAAAAAATCCTCACCCTCTTCACTCCTAAGCTTTGTGATTAAAGGGTTCTTCAAGTTAAAAAGGATATATCCTAATCTTGTAAAAAATGCACAAGCACACATTTTCAGGTATATTAGCGGTTCTGTATACCTTCAGATTTCATTGGAGTGACTGTTTGCTGGCACCATATCCACAGACATGGATGTGAGTGTGTGCTTAGAATTCATACGTAAATATTGACCTACGTTTGTATGTTTTGTGTGTGGGCTTAAATTCTTGTGGCCTTGTGTAGACAGCCAGGCTGGCATAAGCATACCATTAGTATATAAAATTATCTGCTGTTATTCTTCCCCTGCCTGATGTTAGCTGATAGAGGCAACTATATCAAATCCAGCCCAGAAACATGCAGTAGTATTTTTTTTGTAAACTAAATATTTGTCAGAATTGGTGTTCCAGCTAAATGGAAAATGTTTGATTTAAGGCCAAATTTCATTATACATTAATACTAAGTCTATACTCTGGTTATGATGTCAGCGGAGCCTCACATCTTATATTTTCATCATAAAGCTGTGTAGGAGCTGACACAGTACCTTAAATAGCTGTTGCTGTTCTTCTATGCGCTCATTATCTCTCCAGTCCAGGCTTTGCTTCTCCGCTTTCTCCTGCCGCCCATCTCCTCCCCTGTGTATCGGGCGCTTTGCATACGACTGATGTTTAAATGCTGCATTGTTAACTGACGTGGGGTAGCCCTTTGCTGACCCGGGAGGTATTTGCTCGTTTGATCACGGGGCAGCAGTTTTAATGTATCGAAGCAGCACCGCTCCGTAAAGCCCCTAGTATAAGTAGAGGCAGAGGGTGAAGGCAGGGCGAAGGATCCGTTGGTTGCAGGCCTGACAGTACAGAAGGAAGGTGATTATTAAAATATCTGTTGGTCAGCAAGGCCAAAGGGAACGCTGCTGACCCTGCATTTCCTGGTTATGCTGTGCTGGTGGGTGTTGGTATTTCGGGGGGGTTTTGTGAGGGTTGTGGCAAAGACAGAGAACAGGGCTGCATTGATGAGCAGATTCAATATTTCCATCATAGTGTGTGTGTTTTATTTTTTACAAGACTTTGAATATTTGCATACAAGGCCCTGTTCTTGTGTTTATTTTTTATACTGTATCTATGTGACGTGCTTCAATGGACTTTTTTTTTTTTACATTTCCAAACTATGTATTTTGTGCAGAACTGTGGTTACCTTTAACATCCAGCCATTGATTCGCTACCTACAGTTATTTCTGGCCCTTAGTTTGTCATAAAGACTAGACAAAGATAACTGAAAAGCTCGGTGTCAGTGAAAACCACCTTGCCTTTTACATGTGGGCCTTTGGATACAGAAATCACCAGCTGACAACACAACCGAAAGAAGTGTTGAGAAAAGGGGGGAGGGGGGGGTGACAATGACACAAACAGGGTACAAGTTTGTGTTTACACCCTGGGACCTGCGTATCAAGACCCTGCCTGCACTGAAGCTAACCAGACTCTGGCCCCTCAAAGGAAAATATTGAACACCCATACACCGTTCTTGCCTTTTCCTTACCCTTCTTTGCCCTTTTTTTCCCCTGCTTTTATTCTCTGCTCTTCTTTTTGGTTTATTTCTTGTAGGGTGTCTTTCAGACTGGCAGTGACCATTGATACCGGGGGGGGGGAAACCTGTGGAGAAAAAAAAAGAAAGAAAGAATCACACTTTGTTCAACTTGATGATTAATATTTGATGGACAGTTCCCCCATGAATTTCCCATAGCATTCCATAGTGGGCTTGTGATGTGCAGAAGGCTACGATTGGAGATTTGATTTGATGCACATCTCATCATCAGCATCAGGTGGCCCAGTGGATACACTTTACTATAAACAAACAAAATAAGAAAATTTGTGTCCAAATGCTTTTATTTTAAATATTTGGGTACACAGCTCATTTGCTGTCCCCTCGACTGAGCACATGATTGTCTTTTTAAGCGCATTTGACACCATTTTCTAAAAAGACTTCCCTTTATATTCCCTTCTGAAATATAATGTTAATAAGCTTCAGATTACCTCCCTCCCTCTATATCTGTGTCAAGCAGTGTGCGTCCTCATGAGATCTCACAACTGGATTCAGTAAATATGGATTGCCTCTTTTATTTCCAAACGTCCCAAAGCAACCCAGATGCCCCTTGACTTTTGAACCACGGTTCACAGAAAAGCAGAGGTGAAGCAGCAATCTGCATCTCTCATGGTGCCTCACGCCCACACTGTTTCTGAGATGGAGAGTGAATGCCACATGAGTTTACCTCCAACGATAAAAAAAAAAAAAGAGAGAAAAAAAATTCAAGGAGAATTCTTAGTCGATTAACTCTGGCTGTCATCGTCTGCCCCTCAAAATTCTGCTGCTCTTTCTGTATCCCCCCATCATTTCCCAGTTTCTTGCTTCTTTTACTTTTTTCTGAACTTCTTTTCTTTTCTTTTTTTTTTTGCAGAAGATTGACCCTGAATGGCTGCAAGTCTTGATTAGCAGGGCTTCAGAGCCCAGAGTCTATTGATCGGGCCTCCAGAGCACTAAGCAAATGTAGCTGGAGAAACAAGTCAATAATGCTGTTACTGCAACAATCCCCGTCACACTAGTGGCTTCCCCCGCACACTCCAAATAGTTATTTTTCATGGGTTTGGGGAAAGGAGAGGAATTTGGTGGTGAGGCACGCAATTATGAGAAAATCAGTGTCACTCAAAATTCTGGTTGTGCGCACTTGCGCTTCTTTTCCTCCTGTGTGTCTCTATGAGTCTTTATAAATTTTGTCTGTACTCAATTCTGGATATCAGCAAAGTTTTGTCTGTGACTTCATTCTTGTAAAGACTGTTGCACAGGTTTATTCTAATCCATTACCTAACTTCCCTTTCTCAGGTCAGTACCACCTCTATGTCTGTCTCAGCTTAGACATAGGGACTAGGGAAGCTAGTCTGCAAATTTAATGGAGAAGCATGGATTATTTAGACTTACTAAAGCCTCCCTTGTAGTGTCAAATAGAGGGTTGTGGGATGACATTATATCCCTACATTCTCTCTGTCTCTTGCTCTCTCTTGCTGTTACCTGCTGGTTAAAGTGATCTGTGCCTGCATGTCTAAACAACACGGGCCTGATGGGTTCACACATTATTTAATTGCTATGTGTTATTTTACAGCAGTTTGCCAGATGCCCTGCTGTAGTTTTCATGTTTCACTCAAAACTGCCTTGACACACAAACATGTGCAACATTACTCTTGATGGAGGGTTTTTACACACACGCATGTAGAGTCTGACACTGCGAACCTTTGCTAGCTCAGTCCTTTCATACCTGCAGGGTAGAGCGAGAAGCAAGAGTGGCCTTACGGTCAAAAGGCCAAGTTCAAGAAATGGCTCTTTCTCTCATTCACCCATGACTCTGAAATGAAATCCAGGCTTTGCCACTCTGCATTCGGTCCAAACTGACACGCAAACGTGACCTCTGACTTTGAGATACCAACACAAGTCACAGATTCTAGCTGCTTTCTATACATTCAGCTGCTGTCCTGAATAGCTGTGGTAGATTGAAACAAACCAAAAGTTACTAGCTGAAGTGAGGTTAGCCCTCCACTTTATTCACTAATTTTAAGCCCACTGCTTTGATATACTCATATACTGTAAATTTATAGTAGTTCCTTCACTGTTCTCTGTAATGTAGTCAGAGCACAGACATTCAGCAGCTTTATTATATGGATCACTTGTCACATTTTGTGCCTCGAGACTTGAGACAAGAAACAAATGTGATCAGTGAACTTGTACAGAACAATTGTACTGTGGGTTTGCTGTATAATAATGCAAATTGCATGTATAGAAATGGGCGGGCAATACGTGATTGTGACTTGGTCAGTGTTGTTCTTTTTCCATTTGTATAAGAACGGGCCAGCGTGTGTGGGTGTGTGCTCGTATGCATTTGTGTCCATGCTAGATGATGGCAGTATCACACCATCATCTGTATCAGCAGAGAGACAGGATGCAAAACTAAAACCACACGGGACTTGAAGCAAATATTTGGAGAGTCGATTTAAAATGGCAAACAAACACCATGCGGAGGAGCTTCCTTACCAGTTAATAAAAAGACTCAGACATAAACACTAATATCCTGATAGCTTCTTTGCTTTGGAATCCTAAACAGACTTTTTTAAAGTCCTTTTCAGATGAATGGTTATATTTTGAGCGAAATCCAGTTCAAGGCGCCTCACGAATTGAAGCTGTCGGGACAAGTTCTTATGTAGATAAGTGCTTTGATTTTGACTTGTTAAAAAAATGCAGCGATAAGGAGATAGACTCAGTTTCTTTTCCAAGTTATCATAGCTCTAAATAATTGCTATAAACTCTGAAAATAGTTAGGTAGTAGGTTGAATTTCACAGCGGTGGTGTTGGTGTTATGTGTCAGGCTGCGGATGTGTTACTCTGCTTCGTAGTATTTTTCTGCAAAAGTAACAGGTTACGCTGGGAAAAGAAATGAAAGTGAGCAGTTGTGCACAAATGATTTATGTGCTTTAATGACATTTCAGTACTGAACAAACAATAAAAATTTATGGATACCATAGGCCTGCAGCTCTAATGGCTAATGTTATGCCCTTTTTCGCAGGGGCCAGTAATCGGATCTGCAGCTGGCCCCTGGCCTTCACAGAATGTATACAAGGGGGGATTTTTTTGTGTTTTGGGAAATCGTAGCAGAACGGAGAAATGATGCAGAATGTGGGAATATTGCATTGTCTTTTGTAATCTCCAAAAATATTTGAAGCTGAATAAATAATATGTTTATTTCTTGGTAATTAAAATGCAGACATCCATTATTCTGCAAAAGATTCAGCCACTGGACGTAACCTGAGGATGCTTCTAATGCAACGAGTAGATTTTATTAGTAAATTCACTTCTCTGAAAGTACAGTAAACAAACTATTAATAACATAATAACTTAATAATATTAATTTAAATTAGGATGTGACCACCCTTTATGAAGGGAACTCCTATAGTTTAATAGGTTTCCTTCTCTTTTTCTTTTTTTTGCTTTAAATGTCAGTTATTGCTACAATGATGTTGATATCTCAGGTTGTGTTTAGACCTAACGTAAAGTGAAGCTTTCGCACAGTGAAATTACGTAACTAGTCTATGCAAAGACTGGAAATAACGCAAATACACCCCCACGCAATTTGGAAATACCTAAACCGAGGAGAAAAATTTGCTACACTTTGAAAGCTCTTGGGGGGCGGGGGCCTGATTTGACTTCTGCAGAAATAAAAGATTGCTCACAGAAAAGTAAGTAAAATAGTATGACTTCCTGCTAAGTTCTAAAAAAAAAAGTGTTATTATAAATATGCTATTAATCAATTCCAACTGTCTAAATATGCAGTATGTGAGTTGCGAAATGGTCCAAAAACACTCCAGTGATTGAACACATACAAAAACCAAATTTGCCACTACGCTGCTCTGATAACCAGCTAATTATGATGAGGCATTTTCTGTATTAATCAACTAATAAAAATACAATTGTATGAGTCAGCAAACAACCCAGAATAAAAATCCTACCGGAATGCTTCTGATTACAGAAGCCTTGTGGAGCATACATGCACAGTTTGTAAATGTCAGCATCATCCTGTTGACTATAAACCAGCGACTTCACAAACAAACAGGGCAAACACTGTAAAAAAAACCCAAAACAAAACAAAAACTTCCTATCACCACAAGCCTCCAGCAACACCCAGAGAAGCAGAAATTGGAGTTAAGAAAAAGTAGGTGAGTGGAAAATAAGCAATATAAGAACTGAATATATGAGCAAGGGGACACAAAAGAGGACACAGCGGTAGAACAAAATAGAAGGGGAGGGAGGATCGAGATAAGAGAGGTAAGAGAGAAGGGGGGGTGAGGGTTCGCGCAAGGGAATGATCTGTATATGTTTGGAGCTCAGAAAAGCCACCTGTACATCACAACCGGATGAGGAGATGCTGCAGCAGCTACCCGAGATTGCTGCCGGCAAAAGAAGTTCTTCAAAATTCCAGACACAGTTGCAATATACTCTCTTCCTCTTTCACCCACTCTGTGTCTTTTCCATTTCCCTCTCCATCTCCCTTATTTCTTTCTATCCTCCTTTTCATCTTCCTCACATACTCTTGCATTCCCGCGCTCGCCTCCCACTCTAAATTTACTCCTTCTTTCTCCCTCCCTCCTCTGTCTTCCTCCTTCTCTCTTTTTCAGTCTTTTTCTGCCCTCCCTTACTTCCATCTTGCACCATTTTTTTTTTTTCCAGGAAAGAACTGGGTCCCAGTGTAGGCTGCTGCTGGCCAGGGTTGTTAGCCACCAAATAAAAAATGGATGAACTTGTAGGGCCCCGGTGCTGTTCTCCTGCATCTAGTTGGTGGAAAGAGAGGGAGTAAATTGGAGCCGGAGAAAGAGAGAGAATCAGGCTGACATGAAATACCTTGCTCAGAAGACGTCTTCCGAATAGAAACCTGACCATCTTTAATGTCAGTGTTTTTCTCAGTTGAGGAAAAAAATGATTTACTTTTTGCTAGTACAGGTCAAAAAAAGGTCTGCAACTCTTTTGGGGATCAATGAGCTAGTGAAACTTCTTACATTAGATGATGATAAACTAAATGAAAATCATTCAGTTTGGGAATTATATGTTGTTTTCCTTTTATTTAATTTTAAATTAAATTGAATATCTTTCAGTTTTGGATAGTTGGTTGCATGAAACAAGACATTTGAAGACATCACCTGGAGCTGTAATAAGTTTACATTAAAAATAATGTTCTACAGACCAAACATTAATTAATAAATCAAAAAAACCCCACCAATGATTAAGCCATCCTAATGTGTACCTCTGTAATTACAAATATAAGCCTGTTGTGGTCGGGTTTTTCTATCATGTTCATTCAGATCACATGCTGTGCTTTTATGTTAAATGGATAACATGAAAGGGGAAACTAAATGCATGCAGTACTACATTATTGTGCTGGGTGGTTCATGCTAATGTTTGGGTGTTAGAGTGTGGGCAAGCTCTTAAATATTGTTTCTGTTTTGGGAATTACATAAATAATATCAATAAACACCTTCCAGTTAGAAGCGTACTCCAGATTTCAAATGATCTTTATTTATCTTGAACGCTCCCTTGGGGGTGATAGGCTAAACATACGTGGTGGGATCAGATCTCTCCAGCAAGCAGGTCAACTTATTATCTCCGCACAGCAACATGAACCTGATCCAGGTGTTCAGACTTGTTCTGCCTCATTCTTCCTCATCTTGTTCGCTTGACTGAGACGTTGCACGTTTACCTGCCTTCTCCACTCAACTTGGATTGATTGCAGGCCAAATCTGAACCTTTTGTTTTTGTCGTGTGTGTTATGTGGCCAGTGTGAGTGTGAGCCCCAGACGGAAGACAGGTGTGTGTGTGTGTGTGTGTGTGTGTGTGTGTGTGTGTGAGAGAGAGAGAGACGAGAGAGAGAGAGAGAGAGAGAGAGCAAGCATGTGTGCTTCCACAATGAAACATTTATTCGTATTAGTTTGTGATAACAAGTCGAGGCATTACTTAGGACTTATTCCCACCAGCATTCCACCTCCATGTCCATCACTCAAACCATTTGTGAACACATTGATCCTTCCCTCCCCACCCCACCCCCTTCCTCCTCTCCCATGCTGTATATTCCCAGGGTTTGGAAGGAGAGGCAGAATGGCTCAGACAGCAATTGATTTTTATTTTATTGGTCTACTAGTGGAAAGAGGTGGGATAGGGGAGGGCCTGAGAGATGCAACTCTGCAGCTAACTTTGCTCTTAGTGGGCTGTGTGTGTGTGTGTGTGTGTGTGTGTGTGTGTCTGTGTGTGTGTGTGTGTGTGTGTGTGTGTGTGTGTGTGTGTTTTCAGGTGGGTTGGGCTTATCTGCTTATGTCTGTCTCACAGAGACTGTTTTTGTTTTGGGGTGGGTGCTGTTGTCTGTCTGTCTGTCTGTCTGAAAGGTAGGTAGGGGTGTGTGTGCGTGCGTGCGTGTGTGTGTGTGTGTGTGTGTGTGTCCAGCCACCTCTGTGAGCCATCAAAAGCTGCATGTCTGTGTACACATATGTCAGTGTGTATCTTTGTGCCCATGCATTTGTTTTTTTGTTTCGGTGCACACACAGACACACACAGTTGTGTGTCATTTAAGGTATTGGGGAAATCTGAGGTGCTGATGGAGCTGGCACTAGGGACTTGGACCCCGACACACACACACACACACACACACACACACACACACAGCTGAGGTGTATCCCGATGCTCATTAGAGCTGGTAATAAGGCTGTGCTGCTGGAAAAGGAGGGGAAAAAACAGGGAAAGGAAGAGAGGGAGGGAGGAAGAGGGTGGGAAGGGAGAAAAAGAAAAAAAATGGGAGATTTTAAATTTTAATAACACTGGTACGATTTTGTAAATCTTTCCTGACAGAAAAGTCCTCATTATTTTCATCTGTCTCCGAGGAGCCTCTCCTCCAGCTTTGCCTCCCCGGGTAAACGGACCTTTCGCGCTCTCCCTCTCTTCCTCTTTCTCCTCTTTCTCTCCACCCTTCTATTGCTTTCTCCACACTTTCAGTCTTTCAGCTTCTTTGTTGTCTCATTCCAATCTTTTTGACTGTCTCTATTTCTGTCTCTCTTAGATTAGTGCTGTATATCTGTTTATTTCCTTTTAGTAAGGTAATAGCTGACTGGCTGTCTGCGATGAAGGAACATAAGGAGCCAATAGTATTTCCAGTACTATGTGCTGGGATTGGCTGACATTTTAGTTAGAGTTACTGTTGGTCTGTTTTCATGAGAGCATTTTTTCCACTGGTAGATGCACTGAAACAGAGGAAAATACTTGAGGATCATAGTATCAGGTATCAAACTCACTGTGTGTAGGAGTGTGTATATGTGGGCCAGCAGGTACGTCTACACCCTTGTACGTGCGGTCTTTGCGTCACTCACACATCCTCAAATCCTTTCCTCCACGCACACCCCACACACACGCACACACACACACACACACACCCCTACGCTCCCTACCCCCCAACCTCTATGTCAAGTGTCAAAACTGGAGGATGGATCCGGTTTGATAAGTTCTGTTCTGTCTGGCCACGTGTCAGGGCGGGATCAACCATACAGCACAAGAAAACCATGTTCTTCACTCTACCTACCTCCCAATTTTGGGGATTTTTTTATTTTTTTTATTTTAGAGTATTGGGGTGTCAGTATTAGATATTTTGGGGGGGTAGGTTTTATTTTAGTTGTTTCTAGTAGCTTTAGCAGCTCATTTGACTTGTTGGCTTATTATAAAGAGCTTTGCTATATTCAAGAAAAAAAATCAAACCAAAAAACATGGTTTGAAGTATAAAATTTGATCACTTTGTGTGGTTTTGATCCAACTAGATGAAGAATAATTTCCTCATTCAGGGTGTAATGTAACATAAGTAGTCATTTTCCAGCGTTCTTAGGTCTGTGGCGGTTAAAGAGTGTGATGGCTGACTTTCATGTCCCACTGCTCATATGACAGTGGGAAAAACTGTGGCTCTTTACAGTGTCACAGACACTATTTTTCAAACAGTTTTCAACATCAGCGAAGTGATTTATGACTGTAGCTCCATACACTAATTCCTCCAATCTGTCTAGCTAGATCTGTGTGTGTGTGTGTGTGAGTTTGCGTGCGTGTGCGCACTTTTCTGCAGGTCATCTGGTCTAAGTTGACCTTTTGGTTCATAAACTTTGCAGGATCTTAGCCTACGTAAACTATTGCAAGCATTAGAGTAAAGATATGTGAACCCATTACTGTTTACAGCTCCCCCTTCAAGTGTCTTCTGATTGGCTGCCCCTCGCCAACAGAAGGTTTGAAGAGCAGGCAGGTGGAGCTGATGTGCTGTATGATCTCAGAAAGATTTGAGTGGCAAAAAAAACTGTCTGAAACCAAATGTTGAGAGCAGTGGGAGCGTTTGGCTTGTACATATGCTGACGTCATTATTTGAAACTCTGGCCAAGTTTCATATGAGCAGCCACTATTTCAACAGTATATGTGTGCCAGAAAATGAGGAAAAGCATTAAAGTTTTTGGACAGAGTCGTTCTAAATTTATACCCATCTTTTTTTTTTTTTAAGTGTTTGAGTTGCCACAAATAAGATTAGCTGCTTTACGTTATACTTCCAAGACATGTTTTGTTAGATTGGTGCACAGGGAATCAGTTAAGGTCAAAATAATGCATTTTTTAAAAATATGTGTCCCGAGGGGGAGGGGGGGTGGGGGGCAGTTCTTAAACTGCAGCACTGTCATATTCCTTACTGCTTTGAACATTTAAGTGTTTGAAGTTATTGCACGTTGTTTGCTACCAAATCAGACTCCTTTAATAAATGCACTTTTAACAGAATTGAACCCCCCCCCCCACGATGCTAAAACTAAGTTTCTGTTGATTTCTCCACTGCAAGCCTCTAGTAGTTTAAACCCCCCCCCACTCCTACCCCCCTTTTTTTTCTCCACCCCAGCTGAAAAATTAGCACAACACAAAGCGAGCTGGCTTCTTCCAGTACACTGCCACAGATACACACACACACACACACAAGCACCTCCTCTGGGTATTTGGCTGGGATAAATAATCATTGTAAATAATGAATGTCAATTAATAGGGGGAGACGTGGCCTTGCTAAGCATGCTCTGATTAGTGTTTCACTGGGATCTCTTCCCCAGCTGGCTTCAGCCAATCATGTCAGCCTCATCCAGACACCAGAATCAAGTTGGCCTATCACAACACATGATCTAATACTGTTTCAGCTCATAGGCATATGGGCATATGACAAATGTGTTATGATGTTTCAATATTTTTTTTGCATTTTTTTCACCTCAGCACAGCACCTGTGCCTGTGTGTGTGTGTGTGTGTGTGTGTGTGTGTGTGTGTGTGTGTGTGTGTGTGTGTGTGTGTGTGTGTGTGTGTGTGCGCGCGCGCGGGAAATTCCATAGCAGCTGCTTATGTCAGGATGCGGTTTGCTATAAACAATGTGACACTGTCATAATAATGTATGCATTTATTCAAGGATAAACTGTCTACTTATAAAGCAGTGCTACTTACACACAGTAGATGTAATGAGCTCTCTGGTGTTATCCAGCGAGAGCATTACAGCATGTCAGAGAAGTGTCCTATTACTGGAAAGAAGTTCACGGTGATTGGCTATATATTTTTTCAGTTTGTAACAGTATCCTCACAGCAGTGGGTAAAAAATATGTTAGTGTGGCTGGAGAGTCCTTTAGCAAAAGAGCTGTGTAAAGTGGGCATGAAGAAAACACAAAGATTTAAAGCATCAAAGCTTGTCTGTGTAATTTTTGTCATTCTTACTTTCTTACTTACCATAGGTTCATCCGTTCTGGGCTTTAAGCTGAGTGAATAGTTGAGCCTTTTGCCAGTCCGAGCTGGTGGACTGGAGGAGGCCGTGAGCTCGACTGGTGTGTCAGCTCAGTCTTGGACTTTAGAGGGTAGCAGGGTGACTGAGCAACCAGCCAGAGTTTACCCCCCCCTTCCTCAGTGATAAATGGCCACAGCATGGGCTATTCATCTCCTGCTTAGAGAAGTGGACAGTGCCCCCCTACTCGGCCTCTCCTCCACCCCTCCACATGTCAGCAAATGTGATAATTCTCTCATTTGTCAGGAGCAGCGGAGGGTTTGGAATGTGTGTGTGTGTGTGTGTGTGTGTGTGTGTGTGTGTCTGAATGAGTACATGTGTGCTGATGCAAACTCTGGAGAATTTGAGGGACACACTAGATAAGTTGCTCACTTACCAGATGCCTTGCTCTGCACATCTTCACTCCATTCCTCCACTTCTAGTTTTGTAATTTTTATTTTTATTTTTTTGGTTCAAAGCCCCCCCCCCCAAAAAAAACCCGTTCAAGTTTACGTCGGTCACAGTGGGAAAATTTAAATGTGCAAAAGACTGAGTCGTTTTATGGCAAATTCCATCAGTAATTCAGCGATTTTATTACCTTCAGGAAACTACTGAGCCACTTTTTCCACTTTATTGTGCAAATAAAGTTTTAGAGCCTGTCAGCTGTTTGTGTGTGTGTGTGTGTCTGTGTTTGCGTGTCATGCTTGTTTATAAGTGTTCTGGTCTCTCTTGTATGTTCATACGAGTACACAAATCAGTGTTTAATAACTTTACGGAGCGTACACACGTGTAAGCAAATCACTCTTATTATTTTTGTTATTCAATCATGTTGTGGTTTTATAATGTGTGCGTGTGTGTTTCAGACCTCATGGTAACAATTAAACATGATAAGGCTCCAGTTGATGACTGGCCATTTAGTTTGCATATAAACATGTGACTGTTTTACGTGTTTTACGTTCCCCTGTAGACCCGAGAACCTTTCCCAATCCCTCTCGCTTTCTCTCCGCAGGATCATCCAGAATCGGATCCTGGTCTTCATCCTTGGAGCGATCATCCTCCTCACCATCATCCTGGCCATCTATTTTAATGTGCGAGGCCACTGATCTCCCCTGTACACACACATATACATACACGCACTCCCTCCTCCGAAACGCAAACACACACACACTCTTGTGATTAATAGCGACAAAAGCGTTGTTCTGCTGTAATTAGGACAAATGGTCCCCATGAATCACTATTTCCAAAGCCTGACAGCAAGCTTTTTTTTTTTTTTTTTACCATTTCTCTTTCCCTTTTTGTTTGCAGTTTCTTTCTCTTTCTTTCCTTCTCCTTCTTCCCTTTTACTTTCTTTTTCTCTTTCACTTTCTACTCTCCCCCCCCTGTCAGGCTTGTTCTTACATCTCCAGGGTCTAGAACAGGGTGAGATGTTTTTCTAATAGTTAATATTTTTCATGGTGTCGTTCTCGGTATGGTTTGCAGCCCATCCTGTCCCCGGGTGAACACAGCCTGGCCATTTTTTTGTAACTCAATGCAGGTTTTTTTTTCCCCTCTCTTGCTTTCCCTATAATAGAGGTGGGTTTTGTGTTATTCAGGGTGTGTGGATGCATGAAAGGCAGAGAGAGAAACTGAAGTTCTGCACGTCTGTATGTTTGCGCGTGTGCATGCGTGAGTGACAGTCATGGATGGGGGCCCGCACTGCGTTTCTTATTGACACCAACAGTAGACACACATACTGGATTAGCTTCTGTAACTAAATGATTCAGCTGTTCTTCATGTAGCCCCCCCCACACACACATAGCACAGAGGACAGTGCCTTCAGTTTAGATATGCTGTTCACACTCCTGCTTTAAAACGCTCAGCAGAGCCCAAAATAGACAAGTGGCACTGCCTTGACAAGAGAGGATGCACCTAAAATGGCTGAGGTTAGTTAAACTTATGTTGATTGAATTAAGGTGAAATTATCCCCCCCCCTTTATTAGGAGGAGACTGTTTGCAGGTTTGTTTTCAGGAGCAAATTCATGTATTTTTCAGAGAATTTGGAGATTGAAGAACATTAAATAAAAAGGTTTTTTTTTTAATTATTTTAATACAAAGGGGAACTGACCTCAGCCTTAGTAAATATAGCACACAGACACTGTAACCACATCTGGAACAAGAACCCTTTCCAAATACAAACCCTTCAGTAACTGATACCCAATTATAGGCATCATACTGTGTGTACTAACATTTAAATGGACATCATGTATAGTGTTTTTGCTCTTAATAAGTGATTCTGTTACTATTTATTTATAAATGCAGAGTCTCCATTCAGATTTCTGTGTTAGAAATGTGTATTTTCTGTGATGTTGAAATTATTAAGAATTAACGTTAATCACGTGTTTGTTTCTTCTTAATTTGTGGCTGTTCTCTGATGCAGACTGTAAACCAGGACCAGCTGAAATATGTGGATTTCTAGTTTTGCATCTTAAAGGCTCCCCCCCTCCTTTCTTCTATAAACTGGTTTTAAAATTTGTACTTTTTGTTCTATATTTTCTATGTCAACTTCTGAAGACTGTGATGCGGCCCTTGTTTCTGTGTTTATCTGTGCGCTCACTGATGATGTGATACATGTGCAGGTGTTTGAAAAACGCGTGCTTGAGTTTACCAGCGTTTAATTCTTCAGGGGAAAGCCATTCTTCGGGGAGGGCGATGGAAAAATCTAAATTTAAGAGCATATTTGGAGAATTTTTCAGAGGTTGTCGTATAGATGAAGGGTAATGCTGTGCAAGCCACAAGCACATACACACAAGGAGACACACACACACACACACACACACTCCGGCATACTGGAGCGTGCATGTGTCTCTTGTGGTTGGTGTTCCCAGTGAGGACATTTGCTATTCTGTTTCAGGGCCACAGTCTTCATTTTCGAAGATGCGGGGGGAGTCCCCGTCCCAACCCACCCCCACCCCGCTGCCCTCAACCCCCACCCCCCACCCCGCTATCGTCCACCATTTCACAGGCCCTCACCAGCCGTGGCGCCGTCGTCTGCTTCAAAGCCTCAAATTAATGGCCAACAAAATAGTGTGTCTCTGACCGTCCCATGCGGGGCCCGACCCACCAAGAGTTATCATTAAAGTCAAGCAATAATGAAAAAACGAAGGAAGGGGAAAAAGAAGAAGGGCAGAGGAAGTGTGGAAGTGGAGGGTGCAGGGTGTGGGGTGTGGGGTGGGGGTGGGGGTTTAAATCCCAGCCAGTTTGACAACAAACCTCATCTGGTAATGACCCTCAGTGATTGTGTTTTCACCCAAAGTGCACAGTGTGTGTGCACGTGTGTCTGTCTGCATGTGCAGCCTACCTATGTGCTGATGTGCTCTCTTCTCTTTCTCTTCTGCACTCCTCCCTCCTCCTCGCTACCTCTCCTGCCACCTTTTCTCCTCCTCCCTGTCCTCCCCTCCCTCCTCCTTCCCTCCCTCCCAGCCTGTCAGATGAGCGGAGCGGTAGCTAGCGAGTGAGCGGTGGAAGGCAGCGTGGCGGCGGCTTCTATTTGAAGTTGTAATGGTGTCAAAAGTCAGGGCTGACTGACAGACGTCAGTCCCACAGGGCCTCATTAAAAACAGACCCACTTGACAAGGAAATAATTGAGCGCCGGCGACAACTCGGGGGCCCCTCCGCGTTTTTAGATGTTTTTATTTTCTTTTCATTATTAGCGCCGAGCTATTATGTTCATTAAGAAATGGCATTAAAACAAGTTTAAAAAAAAAAAAATGGGAGAGGGGAGGGAGCAGAGAAGGAAGGCAGGATGCATGGAGGTGGGAGATAACGATTTGTTTAGAGCCCCGGTTCTGTTTTATTATTTAAACATGTGATACCTTGGCAGACGTTGGCTATCATCTCTCCCTTCTTTCTCCTTTCCTCCCTTTTTTCCTCCTCCTCTCCTCTGTACTCATCCCTCACTTTCCCCCAAGCTTTTATCTTCCCCTCCTCTGTCTCTCTCTCTTTCTCCACCTGCTTGTCTCTCTCTATCCCTTCTCTTTCTCTCCCTGTGAGCGGCGGGTGTCATTGGAATACGAACTAGATTATTCATCAGTCCCCCCCCCAAAATGCCCCACGCCCCACTACCACTCCCTCCAATCGCTGATTTGGTTTTCGACAAGCGTCTCACCGCAGAAGGCTGAGGATGAAAACTTGTCAAAAATAGGTTATATCTTATTCCAAGGGGCAACAATAGCAGCAGGTACAGACACCATTTAATATTTAATTTAGACGGGTGTTAACCCTCCTTAAGTGACTGGAGCTGCGTCTTCCATACAGACGCCAAGAGAAAACGCGGGAGGGAGCAAGAGGGGAGAGCAATTAATTATTTGATGTCTGAAAAGTGATTTTGAAGCTCTCGCTGCCTTCTACTGTTTGCCAGAAAAAGGATCGAGTCTTTGGGTGTCCCGGTTCGTTTTCTGCACACGTCCTCATCTTGGCCGCCCTTCGAGAGCCGAAACATTTCCACTTGAATCACGTTTAGATCCTCATGCTGCGTCGCATCATACAGGAATGATAATTGTTCATATAGTAAAGGTTTTGGTCTCTTGTGCTATCTGTGGAAATTATATTTTTTTTACAACCGCTATCTTTGCGTCAAGTCTATCTCTCCAACTTCCCTCGTGCGCCCACCTCAGCAGTCAGTCCTATCCTCCCCAGTCCTCTCTATCCTCTCTACATGGTTTACATAAAAGTTATAAAAGGAAGGTTCCTCAACAAGGAACCCGTGTGATGCACCACCATTACAAAAAGCCCGATGTTTGTCTGCCATTTAAGACGACAAGGGATTGTGACAAGCGTCGTTTGAGCTGTCTGTCCCCAGCGAAGGGCGGGCCTTAAACGGTATAAACAGCGCCAGTGGTGGGATCGCAACGGGAGGGTGGGCGCTTCATCTTCAGGAGTGTCCACGATGCTGTCACCGACCACACACACACACACACACACAAACACATCTACACATGCATTCGTGTATGTTAGGAGAGGCCCAGCAAGAACAGCTACCCAAGAAAAAGAAGAAAATCACAATGGCACCGTTTGAGGACTACAATGAATATTCTTCTGTTTGATTCAGCAGACACGCACGCACGAGTGCACACACACACTGCCACACGTATGGTCCCACTAAAGAGAGACACACACACGCTCTAGTGTGGAGCTGTTAGAAGAGGAGCCATGGTCTCCATTTGTACACGCCACCAGTTCCAGCAGAATGGCTTTCTTTCTCTCATCAGCCCATTATCTATCCTTTTTCGCCCCATCAGCGCTGTCAACCATTTTATTAGTGTTTGTGCTCACAATGAAATGACAAAGGCCCCCATTATTTGAGGAAGTCGTAGGGGCTGCGGCCATGCATACATACATACATGCATGGATGTCTGCGTGCTTGTGTCTGCTGTAAGAGGTGATGCTGAATTGTCCACATGCACAAGTGTCCGCCTCGAGTTCATCGTGTTCCCTTCAGTTCAACCAATCAGACTCCAAGCTGATCCCGACTTGTAAAGCCGACATTTGTGATCTCTGTCAGTGTCTGTGTTTGACATCTGTGATTAAAGCAGTTCTGAATCTTTGTAACCAAGATGCTGTGTCGTAACTTGCACACAAACACTTGGTGGGGTCCCCGACTGACTCCACGGGAACGAGTAAGGAGGTGCAAAAAAAAAAAAAAAACAAGAGCTGACATTTACGAACCGAATGCAGCGCCGTGTGCTTCCTTTCATATTTTAAAGGCGAACCAAGCCATGTGCTGAAAATCCTCTAAGACGCTGTGCCGTGGAGACAACAGAAATGCAGAGAGCCGGGTCAGGGCTATGCAGAGCCAGACCAGCCCCCCTTATCCTGTCCTCCTTACTCTTCCTTTCCTCTATCTCCATCACATCTCTCCTGGTAGAGACAACCTTTGAACTGAAATTAACACTTTCCACTACAAAGACAGCTGTAATCTTCAATGCCATTTGCATGAAAATGAGGTTATGTAGAAAATGGAGCTGTCAGTGGCCTTTTTTCCCCACTTTTTATGCTTTTTGCCCCTTTAACATCCTCACAGTGACTGCCAGTATGTTACAGGGTGTCCAAGTAGATATTTTATGACATGCTTGAGATGATTTTTTCTTTTCTTTTTTTTTTTTGTTACATGGATTTCTATGTTTGCACTTAAGCAGTATGAATGAGCACATTCTGTGACTGCTGTGTTTTTGTCTTGTATAGTTTCTCTTGTGTTGCTGTCCATTTTAAAAGACAAATGATAGAAAGAGAAAAGAACATAAAAGAAAAGTGGGAATGAGTGCAAAGGAGCCCAGGTTGCCTGGGAGGCACTCAGTGGCCTGGACGTTCTGAGAGAGGAGGGTTTAGTTGAGCTCGCCCTTGTACAGTAATTTACTTTGCATATGGTGTCTTAGCAGACACGATTCTAAATTTCCAACTGGGAGGCATCAGTGGAGGAATCACTGTCTTCAAAAGACGGCCTGCCAGTCACGCTCCTCCCGTAGCTAGAGATCTGAGCGTGCGGTGATAACCCGCGACATCTTTCTGGAAAAACGGGGAGTCGATCAGCTTTGATGGAGCACATCCGCCATGACAGGCTACTGAGGAGCTCGCTAATGAACTGGGGAAGGGGGGTGGGCATCGCTTAGGGTAAGAGCACAGAGGAGAAGGGTGGTTGAGTGGGGAATGCATGGATGGGTGGATGGATAGATTGAGAAGGTGTACTTGATAGTTATGAGGGAGCCTCTGCTTTAAGATTTTCACGTGGATGGAGGTGCCCGGGTGAGAGAAAACTAGAATTGTGTTTGTTCAGAAGACCCCCCCCCAAAATACATCAACCCATTACCCCTCCAGCACCAAGGGGTGGGCAGGTTTATATGTCTGTTTTTGGGGTAAATATTCATGAGAAGGAGCCCAATCCCAGAACTCTCCAGCCAGTTTTCGCCACAAAAACGAGGAAGTATAATATGATTATTTGGAAAGGGTGCTGCCACAGATTTGTGTGCTGGTGTCAACTGCATTAGAAGTCCAAAGGTAACTCAGAAAATGACCCCCCCCCTTTTCTCAGTTAAAGGTGGACTCTACCTTTACCAGGCATAACACATTACTGTAATCACATTATATCTAACAAATTCGTTCCTGAATTTAGTTATCAAATTACAGTTTACACAAATTACTCAGTTTGTGTGAAAATATACCTGGATAGAAGAACACATTATGGAATACTTATCAGTCGTAAATTGGCCTCCCTGGAGCTCGGGCCTGAACATTATTGACATATGGGACATTCGACATCCAAAGAGGAGCTTTGAATGCCCTTCAAGAAGCCCGGAGAACTATTCCTGAAGACTACTGAAAGAAATGACAAGAAAGCTATCAAGGAGAGTTCAAGCTGTGTTGAAGAATAAAGGCGGTCATACCAAATTTTGACTTTCAAGCTTGTTAGAATTATACAACTCTATTTTTGCCTTGTATACTATTTTTCTGTGTATATTTGCACATTTCAATAAATCACTGAACCTATTTCCCATTTTCCTAGCAAAATGTGAAAAAATTAGGGGTGAGTCAAGACTTTTGCACAGCACTGTATGTGATAACACTGCAAGTTGCCTCGCCCAAGTCCAATTTACCACTCAGCATGTACATTATGAGCCAGGCCTTCCCTTAAATACCTCATGCACATGCTGTTCTCAACACAAACAGCCTTGCAGACAGGTTTCCTCTTCTCACACGCACACATACTCAGTTTTACACACAAACACACACCTCTCTATTGAGACATATGGATGTGGCAACAAAATGCACAACTTTTTGTTCATCTCAAGGACTTGTGAGGGCCCAAGTGAACTGAGAGGCCATATTGATTTTCCCTCTTTTCATGCTGTGACTCGGGGATTACCCATTTTCTCATTCATTTTTAAAGACAACTCGTGAGAGTCTTCCTTCCCTTTTTCCTCTCTATTTTTTCCTTTTTCCATCACTTCCCCCATCCCAACGTACACACACACACACACACTCTTCCCCCACCTGTGCAGCCACTCGTACCCACCCCTTTTCCACAACCACAAGTCCCTCCTTGACCCTGAAAATTGTAATTCAGCCATAGATCACAGCTGCTGAATATTAGGGCTTACAAAAGCAGTTAAATAAAATATGTTGAAATCATCCAATCCCAGAGGCCACGGCAGAAATTCTAATCAGGTGAGAGAAAGGGGAAGGAATCAGCGAGGGGATTATGGGTAAGGAGAATCGTCTGGATCTACCAAAGAGCAGACAGAGAGTCGGGGTTGAACTAAAATCATAGCAATCATAACGTTATGTCATGAAAGGTTTTTGCAGCCATGTGAACTCTATCCTAATTGTAAGAGCATACAATGCAGTCCTACAGATGGTCCAAACTTAACCTGAGTTACAGTTTTAGGCCTGGTTTCCTTCTTTTGTTTTTTGATTCTTAGAACTAAAAAAGAAAAAAATATGAAGATACGAAATTTCTTTCTGTGTGTTACATTGTCCCAAAGAAAAAGCATTTTGAATGCACATGTAACTTCTACTCATCCGTGCCATACTGTTGTCCATAATTAGTGCCAAAGACAGCATTGCCTCAAGCTAAAGGTCTTTAAAGTTGGCAGCTTCTCGTAACCTGCAGTGTCAACCAAACTATTTGTAAAATAATTGAGTCTCCCGGTATTAATGCACTCATTTTATGCTAAACAGGCCAACAGCACTTTTGGCCTATAGGCCCTCCTTTGACCAGGCGTAGGAGGGGGGGCCAAAACATATTAATTATTCTGTTGGTGTGCTTGTTAAAGTGAACCACAAAGGTTAATCCAGCTGAGAGCAACGCATGGGACAGTGCTGCTTGAGATGGTCAGATTTTAGAGCAGTTTGAGTGAATTGTGAAAAGTTCTTGTTTAAACTGCTTGGTGTTTTGTTCTTTTTTTCCTTTCTTTTTTTTAAGGTACAAATGCGATGAATTTCCCTTTAAATAAATGTCGTGCCACGTTGGGTGTGATGAGAAAATCATAAACCAGCCTCAAACACGAGCTTGTCACGAGCCGAAAACCTTCTCTTCATCGTTCCCACCGTCGAGCGGCTCAGACTCAGCCGCACGTAAAATGGCCGGACAGTCCGGAGAGAGGTCTGATTGATGGTGCTTCAATCCCTCGGCGGTTCTCCAAACAAGGAGACGCTCGATTACGCTCCAGGATCAAAATGCTGAATTCACTCACTCCCCTCCAGAGAGGGAGAACTAAAAGGTCCGGGAGACCTTCACAAGGCCGATTCTGCACACCGCCCGGCAGTTTGGTTGTATGGACTTTGTGCTTTATCTCTGGCGACCAAGTAATGCATTCACTTTCACTGAGTTGGTACAAAACATCAGGAAAGCATACCAGGCCCTTATATTGCAAGTAAAACAAAAGCAAATGAGCATTTACTTTCCTCAACACCCATAGTCAGGTGTGTTTGCATAGATAAAGGACTCTGAGTACTTCCCCATCTGTCTACGAGGGAGCTGACCACTCTCAAATGAGGCCAGTCGTGGTAGTTTAAGGTAGAGGAAACTGCACAAAGCAAAACACCTCTTCTTCTTCTTCTTCTTCTGAACATTTGGTTTACAGAAAGATTGACAGCAATCAGTTTTCTTCTGGAACACCTACACGGACTTGCATCAAGATAAGAACAAGAACTACTGGATGGCATGCCTCAGCTGAAGGGTTGATGTAAAGCAGAGTTAAATGTTAAGAGTGTACATTTCACTTACGTTATGTATTTATAAAGAATATGTCACGTGCCATCAGTGGTTCAGAGGCTTTTTTTTTTTTTTGCATGTCATAACTGCCTTTTAAGGTAGATTTAAAGATCAATCGAATGTTTGGCCAGACGTTTTAACGACATGAATTTATCTTTTGTTTCTTAGATATTGTGAACTGATTAAGGAACAAAAGCTTTTCAAGCCAAGTCAAACGCTTTCTGTGATGTCTCTTAAGAAAGGATTTTTACTTAGACTTTGATGGTCGAACAAACCAAATACAGACTGTTTCTTCCTGCCTGTTGAATTCTAATTTGGTCGTGCTTGCGGAAAACTTTAAATGTCATGCTGGAAAATCATTAAATCCCATATGAATAATTTTTTTAAAAATCAAAATATATGCATAATCTATAGGTCATAAATCTTTAACGTTGGATTTCTGTGCAAGTTTTGTCAGGCGCTTAGAGGGGATATGGGGACTCATGGGTCAGGAGGGTATTCATCCCTGTGGATGCAGTGGTAGCACGAGTGGTCAATGCAGAAGCACTGCAGTGTTTTTGAAATGTACAGCTCAAAGAAATAATGCCACTGGATATAAATAAAATAAAATATCTCTTCATGGCTTGAATAAGGCAAGCTGCTTATTCAACCCAGCCACTGCTTCCACCCATTGAAATCTAATGTAATCTTCTTGTATTTGAGCTAATGGCACTGGTTGAAGGACAAGCCATTTAGGAAAAAAGAACGATCTTATAGTTGTGCACGAGTAGTGCCTTAGAATGAACGCTCAGGATTGTGCTCATTCAAAGACAGAATGCTTTCTCAAGTGCTTCATCTTCTGCTAAAATGGGACAGAAGTAAGTAAAAGGAGAGGATGGCGCAACTAAGATCTTCTTATTGTATTTGGAAGTCAATAAAGGATTTGGGGAGGTCAGCAGTTTGGAGACACTCATCTTCAGAGGAGTGTAGTGCTTTGTTATTGCGCTTTGACCTTGCATTCCTATTGGCGCAGAGTCTTGACCTACTATCAGGTAGCATCGTTTCCCCATCTCTCTTACAGAAACACATTGCCCCGCGCTGTCATCAGCAACTAAAAAAAAAAAGTAAAACCTGTAACAGTGCTACTTGTTGTCATTTAGGCGTGTTAAAGCGATGTCATGAGGGTCTGCTTCCCCTTATTTTCAGATAACATAATAGATCTTTTCTGTTAAAATGCAGTTGTGCGCTGAACCTTGTTCCTGTCGCTGAAGGGTTTGCTAGACTGAACCTAGACACCATTGTGAAGCAGTCTGGCTTGTTTGGGCCTCACTAAGGCTGCAGCTGAAAGACGTTATTAGAACGTGACCCTCCTTTTGCGACCTAGAAATCTCAGGATAATTGGGAGGCCCATAAAATAAAATCCTTCTTTTCTAAAATCCATTTTAGTGCTCCTCCCCTGATCTTGCTTTTGTCATTTTGTCATAACTAACATGAATGAGCTGACATACATATTTTCTCTGATCTGAAAGCACAGCAAAAATAATTAAAAGTCCATCAGGGCAAAAAGAGTGAGTAGACCAGCAGATAGAGTGTTAATATGCAATAGTTTAGCCAGATTAAAATCCCTTCATTTGAAGGTAAAACCAAAAGTATCATATTTTATTGTGCAATTCCTCACCGGACAGTGAGGAAAGGTCTCCATTTACCTATAATAAGAGGCCTTTGATTTCTCTATGTAGCCAAGAATATTGCTTAAAAATGAATATCTAAATATGTTCCCAAATTTCAGCCATTAATTTAGAGAGATACTTCTCAACTGTCCGACTCGCTTCGTTTCTTTCATCTTTATGCCAAGTTAGCATTCAAAACGATGTAATTTAATTCAAATGTTTGGTAGAGCCACAGTAAATAGATACCTTCATCACCATCCAGGTTAAGGTCATATATGACTGACTGTTGTTCAAAAATACTGTGTGTGTTCCCTTTGTATGTACCAAAAGAACCTATATAGGTTTTAAAAAATATCTGACTTTACCTGTTGCATTTATCAAAACTTCTCTGAATGTGTTTTTGACAGAAGATGAAGGCAGCGGTACTGATAAAACATACAGCATCCTTCTTCATCCTTCTATCTTCTAACTGAAGAGATACTGAAATTCAAAAAAGGGAAGCTTAGAAGGCATCAAAATGGTAGCAGCTTCCTCCAACAGGAATGTGTGCGCTGGCATCTAATGATAAGTAGGTTGCTATGAAGTGTAGACAATCACTGGCCACTTTGCTCATTGGCACATCTGTTCATTAATGCATTGCTCATTAATGCAAATATCTAATCAGACCATCACATGGCAGCAACTCAGTGCATTTAGGCATGCAGACATGGTCAAGATGACCTGCTGGTGAATATCAGATTGAGGGGAGAAAAGTGATTTATGTGACTCTAAACATAGCATGGTTGTTGGAGTAATATTTCAGAAAAGTATTTCAGAAACTGCTGATCTACTGAGATTTTCCCACACAACCATCTCTAGGGTTTAGAAGATTGAAAAAACATCACCTGGTCTGATGAGTCGATTTCTGCAAAAGGAGGTCCACCTCTGTATTAGTAAGGTGTACCTAACAAAGTGGCTGGTAAGTGTACTTTACTGTGTGGTATAGCACTATGGTATTCCGGGTGTACGCCCCGTGTAGGCTTGCATTTTGAAATTTTTAAAAGAAGCAATTAAATGGTTGAAGTAGTAACCTAACCATGTGGCTAACATATGAAATTGTTTGCTAATAGGTGAACAAAATTGCAATAAACAGTTGAAATTTTTCCCTAAATGTATGAATTAACAAATTAGTAGATGCGTATTATAAATAAACACTTGAAATAGCTACAGATTAATTAGCTAAAAGCAGCCTAGTTAACATTTAAATAGTTAGCTAACAGTTCTTAGCTAAATGTGACAGCTAAACAATAGAAGCCGGACGCTAAGTGCAATGCATTGAATAGCTAACAAATGTAGTAGTAGGGTTTCAAGATATCTGAAAATACTGTGCTGTAGCAATAAATTAATAAAATAAGCATCTATACATTCATAATATCTTTAATTTGTCTGAAATGGTGTCATGTCAGCGATAAAATAATCAAGTAAAACATTACTTTAAGTTCATGTTACTGGCGTTTCACCCCCAGAGATCAGGAATATTAGTGTTCTTTAATAACAACAGATGCGCGTCAGTCGAGGGTTGTGTGAGTAAGCAGAGAAAAAAGGCCAGGGGAGGTCAGTTTTAGTTTAGCTGTCAGGATGTCTCGGTAGGTGTCTGTCAGAGGTATAACTCCACAGGTTATGACATACAGGCTGATTGGTGAGGGCTGGTCACCAGAGTAGACATCCTCCAAGGAATATCAGAGATATGGACAAAGACAAGCTGAGCATGGTCATGGTCTGAAGAATTTGCTTCAAAGAAGAAGAAAGAGGAAATCATCTGAACTCGGAGGAGATAAAAGGTCAGTGAAAATCTGTAATGCACAGTTTTTAATTCTTTACTGAAATGCATCATTTGGTAGTCTTTGATACTTAGATATCAAGTCCGTCCAATCAGGCTTGGCGGGACAGGTTATTTTAGAGTTCCTTTAGCCTAAAATAAATCTTTTACAAAGTGGAGGTCTCGTAAATATTCAGTTTCATAGCGACATCAAGCTGATTTTTGTCATAACCTAAAGATGGTGAACACAAAAAACATGCAAGTCACTTTGTTTAGAGACCGTGTGTTACATGCTGGTCAGGTTGGTTCAGCACCATGGACAGATTCAGCAAGTTTCAGAGTGAAGTTATGGATGGATTAATGATCATTTCTAAAGAAAATCTCTTATCTCTTTACTGTATATTGTGAACTCATCATCACTACAGCTTCTTGATGAATTTCCTCCAATGCTGAGATGCAGAGGGAGCTAGAGATCTAGATGCTTCATTGTAACACTTATGAGCAGAAATATGGCCGTATAACTGAAATTCATAAAGAATTAACCCAAAACCTGGATGCTGGTTTTCACAAGTTCTATATCTTGTGTTAACAGTGTAGGTAATTTTGATCGGACTGGATGTTTGTCACCAAAAAAAAAAAATCCTCTTAGACATGCTTCTACCTTTACATTGTTATGTACACAGACTTCTTCCTATGACTTATTGATCAAAGAATACAATTTTTTTGAAACATGACTGCTTGAGTTTTTCAGTGATAATTGAACTTGCAAAGTTTGGTGTTCCTCATTTTTTGTGAACAGAGAGGACAGAAGGTATCAAATCAGCTGTAAAGGGTACAGAAAAGTGCTCCATTATCATTGAGAAACCAAAGTAATACAGCGTTTCATAGCCAGAGATGAAATAGTTGTTTTACATGTGACGCACACTGATAGAGACAGGGTGGTGATGAAGCAGAGGCCCTCCCGGTTACACTGCGTCTCCTTAAAAACAAAAATCCCCCGGCGTAGCTTCAGCTTCAAACTGATGTGCTATAGGGAGCTGAGGTCACTGGTTCATCCGTCAGAGAGGCTCCTCGCTGATGGATGGCACTCAGAGCAACGCGCGCCCAATCCGCTGTAGCCCTAACCGCCGAGAAAAGGCCTTTGCAGGCAGAGAAATAAATAAATAAACAGCAACATCAAAGGGATGTTCAAAAGAAAAACAAAGCCTGCACACGTTCGTTTGCAAACACACACACAGGCGCGCATTGGCTCTCTCGCACACATCCGGCGAGAGAGAAAAGGGAGGCGGAGGGAAAAAAAAATACAAAGGACTGAAAGCATACACATAGTTTACTCTCCAATGACACTCGGCTTGAAGAAAATCCAGACAAAACAAGGCAGAGTGGCGAAAATTGGAGCGTTTGATGGTTCGATATTCATTCTGAACAGACTCAAAAACAAATATCAGGCCAAAAACTGGATACAGCTCCACATTTGTTTATTTGTTTGTTTTTTCTATAAAATCTACAAACACCTTCAGTGATCTGTATGCTGAGTTTTCCCATGTCTTGTTGAGGGGATTAACTGATACCTTCACCTATTGGATATCCAGCTGAGGCTCACCAGTCATCAGTAAAACATATCTGTGTGATGTATAGTCTAGAAAACCTTTTTATACATTCTCCAAATGACTGTTAAAGAATACAGTTGTAATGTTTTTCTTATTGTCAAAAAAGCCCAAGAAAAGATAAGTTAATCCTACTAACATGTACTCTCTGTGAAGCCTGATACTGTAGCTCATTCCTCTACACTGTGGAGCTCAATTTTGCTATGATTACACAAGTGAACTGTATTTTTGAATTGGACAACCTTCAACACTGAAAAATGAAGTCAAAGTGGAAGTGCCAAAAAATGTAGTTCCTCAAATAGCAATGTGAATCTTGCTACAAAAGCAAGTCAGTCCCCTTAGACTCCCATGCTAAAAGGCTTACATTACAGGTTCTTGTCTCTATAGCTAAAATAAGCCTTCATACCAATTGTATGGGTGTTTTATAACTGGTCAGAGACCCCCAGCCAACCTTCATCACTAGGTAAAAATGTGTACTCCCAGACTGGTTGGTGATTTGTTGCTGGAGGTTTCTGGCTGTCGCTGGGTGTCGCAACGAGGGTACTGTATTAAAAATCTCCCTGTGATTGCTTTGATTGCCAGCTCACATTGTTTGTATGGAAGATAGCAGCTTGTTTGCAAACACTTGGCAACTGCTTGCTAAACAATAAGGAAACTGTAAAGAGTGCAATGCAAACTGGAAATGGTGAATTTCAAAGTAAAAGTAGTGCCTTACCCCTGAAGCTGACTCATTTCAAAAAGACACAACTTTTATTTTGAAGGTGAAGCAATCACAACAAGGTTTTCAGTGCAGTACTCTGTACACTTCTTTGTGACCATTTTCTCCTAGCAACAGCAAGCTACTTCCCACAACCACTTGTACATTTTTCCCTAGCGACCGGTTGTTGCCAGGCGGTCACCAACTGGTTGCTAAGCCTATGTGACTGAAGCTAATTAAAATCAAACTTCTCATCTGTGTTTCTGGTGTTTTCCAGGGCATTTATATTTAAACTTTCTGAAGATAATGTGGTTCAGCCCATCCAAAAAGGCTGTGTCCCAGTTGTAATAAAATTTTAGCATTTTATTTGATATTACTTAGCGCTAATTAGCAGGTATCTCTGCTTCTGCTGTGTACCCATATAGTCTTTGCATTCACAGACTGTATTAATACATCCACCCATGCACTCCAAGAAAACTGCAGTAGATTCCAAAATGGGACTACACAAACCGAAGGGTGATGTCACACCTGTCTTTTATATGAGTAACTTTCAAATATACTGTCCTATCATGTACTTTATAAGCAATAAGAAAATATGAATGTCCCACGGCCCACTTACACCCCTGACACATCCTTTTTTCCCTTCCCATTTGCCCAGGCTTTGCGTTCATGGTGCTGATGTCAATAAAGTTGTAGTTATTCAGTGTCAAGCTTGCACCACAGAAAAGGAACAAGAATTTTTTTTTTTTAAGTGGCAGAAGGTCACATAAAACACTCCCAGAGATAGAGAAAGGTGTAAGAAACAGACAACATGATTTTTTAATTTTATTTAACCTTTATTTAAACAGGTAGTCCCACTGAGACTCAGTGGCTCATTTGCAAGAGAGACCTGTTTCGAGAAACAGGTGCAACTGGTTAGTTTGCAGCATTGTGGTAAAGTTTACAGTAATGGTGCAGAGCTGGCTGTGGGGTTCATAGTCAATGTTAGGTTACATCAAATGGTACTGACATCAGTTTATATTTAAGCTGATTATACTCATTAAAGTCACTCACTGAATTCCCCCTTTTATACCAACTTCACAGTGTCTAGACATATAGCTTGTCTAACATCTGCTTATATCTTGCTGAATTCAGATGGCTAAATCTACAAAGCTCCGTGAATATCAGAGTAGCAGCAGGGTACACAAAGAAAAATGTGCTGGAGCTCAAAAAACAAATTGTTATGTGACTTATTTCTAAGTCATTCTTTACCCCATGCTCCACCCGCCAAATCCCACTTTAACCCCTGCCTGTGGCTGAGAGTAACATCTGCTTGACAGTAACACAAAACAGAATATCATCAGCTATATCCTTTAAGCAAGAAAGAAATATCTGCCATTTGGTGAGTCCCAGTTAGGATAATCTCCAGTTGCTCCAGTGGTAGTGCCGTCCTCTACCATTGCAACTCGCACAGAATCTGAAAAATGTAAGAGCCTTTTGTTTGAATGCGTCAGATGTTCTACTCAAGCTCTGTTTCTGGACAGAAATCTGTCTGCCAGGATTTTAGAGGAGCACAAACAGGTCAGAATGGAGGCAGCAAAACTCCCCCCAAAAAGTTGAAGAATCCTGTATGAGGTAACTTAAAGCAATCATTCGAAAAACAAGTTTGAAATTGGGAAATTTTACCTCTTTAAGAGCCTTAGGGTGCTTTTAAAGATGTGACTACTTATTGTATTCCAACTCAGCCTTTGAAAATGTGTAAATGTTGCTTTGTGATACCAGTTAACACATTTTCCTTCACTTCTTTTCATTTAGAGACACTCTCAAAAGCGGTAACATTTACATTTATGGCAGTCATCACAGATGCACTGTTCTTCTTTGTCTCCTTGAACCAGTTCCTGGGAAGTTGAGCTAAATGTTATTGTTTCCACGATTGTGAATATTGGCAACTGGGAACCTCAGCAGATTGTGAGCGCTTTGGTCGGTTAGGGAGCCTTGCTTGCATGGCCTTGAGTTAGTCAGCATGGGCTCATCCCATGAAATATTGAGGAAGCTGGAAGGGCTGGGCTGGGGCCTCACGTTGGGTGTGTGTGTATGTACACACACGTGTGTGTGTTTTTGTGTGATGGGGAATGCCTGACGGTGGAAACAGTGGATGTTGTGTCAGTTCCCCCAAACCAAAACAAACTCCTATAGCCCCCCAGTGTACTAAAATCAGAAAAGTGGATTGCAATATACGTTCCATTGAAAATATACCACTCTCTCTCTTGTTTTCGCACCCGACTCCCCCTCCTGCTCATCCCCTCCCTCCTTTCTGTCTTACACACTCACACACCAGCCTGACTCTCCTCCTAGATTTAATCTCATCCTTATTCCTGTACCCTTAATCTTTTTGTTTCTTTACATCTCCATTTCCTCGTGCAAATCAGCACCTCTCATCTCTCAGATTATCCTCCTTCAGTTTTGCTCTTTCTCTTTTTCTCTGTTTTCCAATCAGCCCAGAGTTGCTGCTCTGTGTGTGTGTGTGTGTGTGTGTGTGTGCGCGCGCACATATGCGTGTGTCTAGTCAGTCAGTGAGCTGAGCTACTGTACAGACAGTTTAGTACAGTTGAAAGAGCACATCAGACTTCTGCCCTGCTCTCTCTGAGGGCTGATAATATGGGCCCTTCTTACCTGTTAGGAGCTAGTGAGCCGCTGCTCCTCCCTTTAAATGAACTTCAGAGGGGGAATCAGATTGACAGGAACACAGAGAGGGCTGCCTCGTTTGACTGGCGGTCCTGTCAAGGTGAACCCAAGGTGCTGTCTCGGGCCCATATTGCTTTCCACAAGGCTGCTCTGGTGAGCTGATTGGGTCTTAATGGTACAGTAATGACCCAAACAAGCTCTCACACACTTATGCACACATACCGCCTCACTATTGTCTCAGCCAAGGGCACGTTATCGCAAAAGATTTTCGAAACTTAAAGGTCCAAGCTAGCTAATTTAGCAAGTTAACATCAGTTGAGCTTCCCTATTAATCTTTGTTTCAAAGTATGCAAGGGAAATTTAAGGCTGAGAGTAGTAAGTGTTTGAGAAACCATTAAGAGTGCGTGGTCTCGTTTTCTCCCCTAACAGATTCTGCATAGTAATAAAGGCAAGGGGAAGCCTCTCTTTAAGCCTCAGCACCTTAATAGCCTGTATGATGACACTTTATCTATAGTTTGTGCATATAATCACCAAACTAAAGGGGGTGACCTTAGGGCGTGGGTTCACCCGCTGACATTTGACATCTTTATAATTAACTGGGAAGGTCTAATCTCTGCCTTCAAATGACGCATGGCCACATTCCATTTAATATGCTTATAAGCACTATGTATTATTCAAATATGCTGATGAGGCTCCGTTACAAAACAGACTTTTTGACACAGGTTTTTCTCTCCCGTCGTGGTGGGGTACGGGGCCACTAATGGACGTGCGGAGATCGGAGAGCAACAGCCCTTCTGAAATTTTCATTCCCTGAGAACGACGACAAAGTTTTCTTCTAAATCTTCTTTGTCTACGCTCATGTTTGAATTTAAGCAACTCCAGAATGACAGAAGTGAAATGAATGGTTTTGCAATGCTCTTTTTTGTTTTTTTTTTTTAAAGGTGCAAACAAACCAAAAACTTCTTAAAAGCGAATTCTTTCTGCAGCATAAGCCCTCATTAGTATTAGGACAGGGTCTGCTTGTGCGAATTTATCTGAAGAGTTTTAATAGTTTTGGCCAGAGATGTTTGGAAGAATCAGCCATCTTTAGACTGAGTGAACCAGCAGAGCTTTTTATGGATGCAGGCTCTAACAGGGCTGGAAGAAAGAGCCTCTTATGTTCACTTTTGGCTTGAGTTACTTTTGAGAGGTTGGTGGTCGCTGGGTCAGAGGCTTCAGTGAGCCGGTAACCACTACACGAAGCCCTCAGTCCTCACCGGAGCTTTTCAGCTGCAGCAGAGCCTCACCACATTCCCAACCTTCCATCCTCTCAGTGTAAGGAAGGAATGAAGCTAGACTCATTGGCAGCGTATCTTAAATGCTTAAATGCAATGTTTTTGCCTCTTCCTTCAATCCATATTCATGAATCTCTTACAAATTAAAAAAATCAATATTAGACCACAATTAGACTGTGTTGAGGTCATGCGGTCCTGTTTTTTGGAAATCATACAAGCAACCACACAATAGATACTATAAAACCAATGCAAAATTATTTTAATGAATGCACTGCGATACAAGGTCATTACAAACTAGAATATTAATTACATCTTTTGTCTTTTGAAACCTAATTTTTGCACTAAATGTTGGCGATCTACAAATTTAAGTGTGCGTATGATGTTTACGAAGTCTTTTAACTTTAAATTCATGGCAGATTCGGAGTAATTAAGAAAACGAGGCAAACCACTTTTTTCATTAATTTTACCCTTATATTTGCTGAAGCAGATAAGCAGTCCCCGGATGCAGCAACTGTAACCTTTTTGTAGCTGTGCATCATCTCCAAGTTTTCATTTCTATGATCTGGTCTTCTCAGTCTGAGTGCTTTGGGGAGGTTCAATAAAATATCCCCCCCCTTTTTTTTTAAAGAGGCTCTGTTATTTAAACGACACAGGAGACATTTTTCATACTTTTCTATGCTTAATTGTTCACGTCTTCAAAAATTTGATTTCCAAAAAAGGTGAAAAATCAGTTTGTTTAAAAACAGAAAGCCCACGTCTGGTGCATACGCCCTCTGTTTCAGGTTTATCCCCAGTCCGCTCTTTGGTTGTTACAGGGTTGATATTGAACAGCATCAAATCACCTACTTTTTTTTTGTTGTTGTTCCTTAAAGGTTTGTAAAAATTTGTAAATGAGTGCATGCATTTGTTGAAGGCATATTTTCTCCCTGGTGTCCATGGGGGGTTTATTGAGTGTGCTGTTGTTGATCCTGGGCCATGAATCCTTCCCTGCCCTCTCCTCTGCCTGGAGCCTGCCCCCAGCCTCCCCACAGCCTCCCACCGAGCTCCCTCCATTTCAGGCTTCAGCTCTGACTCTTCCGTCTATGCAGCTCACCATCGCATCTCCCGCCTCCCGTCTTGTGTCCCTTTTAACTAAACTGTCTTCTCTCTTCTTTCTGAGTCTTACGTCGCATGTGTACCTGAGTTTTATGACCCTCAAACTAGTCCCTTTTAAAACCCTCGCAGGTGTTTTTCACCTTCTCTCAGCCCACGTGTACACTTCACCTGCCTGGGTCTCTTTCAGGAACAACTGAACAACAAAATGCTTGAAGCTTAATTTGACTTTGGGTTTACGTAACAGCTGCTGTGTTAATTGGAGGCACAGTGTTGCAGATCCAATGTTTCTTTAACTTGTTGGTAAGAAATCACACCTTTGCAGTTATACAGCTGTAAAAAGTAATAAGCTGAACACTTTTGAGTGGATGATAATGATTTGGCCTGGTTGTAAATTACAGATTAACATAGTATATGTAGTTTGTTTGTTTGGCGCTGAAGAACAGTCAAAAAAGTCACCATAGAAAAGCATAAAATACAATAAAAGAAGTTTTTGTTAGCTTTAGAAAGAGCCAGACTGTACTGTGAGAACTCTGTCAAACTGCAGTACTGTCAGCTAGATTTGCCAGCACTAAACTGGCATTGTACTGTAAAGCATATCAGGCAGACAGACAGTTTAATGCTGTCAGCTGTTTAGCTGCTATTTTACTCTTATTTTAGTGCTCTCTATTCTGCCTTATAGCCGCATGTCTGCACCCTGAATTCAGTTTGTTGTCATTGTTAATGGGGTATCATCTTTGTGACGATTCCCTACTTCTAGGATTGCTGGAATGCTGCTACATATAACATTTTTACAAACATCTTGGTTGATGATTTGAACCTGAGCATTTACAGTCACATGACCTTGCATATAAGAACCCTATCGCAGTCACCTGATCATGTGCCTGCATGTGCCAATCACAGTTGGGGGACCAATTTAGACTCAACAACTAACCTAACCCCACTAAGTGCATGTCTTTGGACTGTGGGAGGAAACTGGAGTACCTGGAGAAACCCCACAGAAACACGGGAAGAACATGCAAACTTCACACAGGAAGGTCCCGGCCAAGTTGGATTCAAACCAGGACCTTCTTGCTGTGAGGCAGCAGTGCTAACCACCACACCACCGTGCTGCATCATCTGTTGTTTGGAAATACTTTGAAATTAGGGCAAGTGATGTTAACCAATAACAAAATATTTGCAAAGAATGCATAATTGAATTGTATCTGCACTGCAAAGAAACACAACTCACTTATTAAGCTGCCTTAAAACACACCACGAACTGCAGTATAATTAATACATGAAGGTCAAGGAAAAATATGTTTGTTTGTTTTTCTTTTTATCCCCCAAGGGATCATTTTAGCCATAATCATGCAGCCCTAAGTCTATCACAGGGCTAACATAGACCTGACACTCCCACATCCACACCTAGATTAAATTGCCAATTTATTGCTGTCCTTGACCTTTGAGACACATAAAAAGTGCTAACCACTGCACCACCACGCCACAGTTTTTAAAAGGTAGATTTTGTGTTTCGTAATTTAAATGTTAGCAGCACGCTTGTATTTTTCTTGTGTTTTTGTCACGCTTCTTTATCTCCGAACGCTTTCATTTTGTAAGGGAAGGCTTAAAGAAGGCACATTTCTCATTACCTACCTGTGTTCAGATATCCCATAGCATATAACATGAGCCAAACCTCATGCCAAAGGTGCAGTATAGACATGAGCAGCATCTATGAGAATTTTATAAAGAAATTCCAGACAGAAAATGATGTGCTGCACAAATATGCGTGGGAAGCACATAACATCTTGTGCATCTGTTCAGAGTGCATGTCCGCCAACGATTCTCTTTGCAGACACATTAAAAAAAAAAAAAATCAGTGCAGGCAACAGGCCTGTTGGCAGCCATATTGGCTGACTGATTTATTACTTTTCTCACATCCACCTGTTGTTTTTCATAGGGGCTAATTAGAAGCCTACTGTGTGTGTCATATTGCATCGCCAGTCAAACAAACACAGAGGCAGTTGTGCAAAATTTGCTTATGCCCAAAATAAACACGGTAAGAAATATTTGCTGTCTTCGGCCATGTGAGGTCAAAGTGCCAAAAGGCTTCAGCTATTTTAACATCGCAGAACTGCGTCGCACAACAAAGATGTAAAAGGCTTATTCTCGCTTTTTATTGTCCTAAATTTACCAAGCAAGATACCCCCCTTTTCTCCCACTGTCCTCCCTCTCGAACAACCCATCTTTATCGCTTCAACACATCTCTCTTCCTCTCCTTCTCTCCTTCTCTAGGCCCCGCAGATTGTCACTGTTATTTACCAAATATAGTCTGACAAAGAAGAAGTGGGATTTTTTACTGATTGAAGATCAAAGTAGCAAAGTCTCCTCCTCGAAGCCCGCCCCTTCTATTAGCCGCCCTTAAGAACAGAGGAAAACATCAATTTCTCGCACATCAATGGCGGCTTCATAATCAATTGAAAAAGACACTTGTATGGGGATGCAAATCTTATCTTTGTCTTATTAGAGCTTTTAGAAGATGCATGTCGGGATTTAATGTTATGAAATAAAAGGGGGTCGCTTTTTTTAATCTAAAGATGCAGAGGCGTTAGTAATGGTCGAAATCAAAGCCCGGAGACTGTGGTAATTACTGGAGGAGTTTGGCTATCCTTATTAATATTGATCAAATATTACTGTGATCTGATCTCTGGGCTTATGATGAATTTGGAAGGTGGTTAACGAGCACAAAAAGAAACGTGGCACAACAACCATGAGCAGATGTCCGTTTTTTTTTTTTTTTGGTTGTTTTTTTTTGGTTGAGATTTTGACCGTAAAAGGTAGAAAGACCAACAGGAAAAAGCTTGTTTTTATTTTTTTGTTGTTGTTGTTGTTGCTGGTTTTTTTGTTTTTTGTTTTTTTTAAAGTGAAATTATTCTCACTCACATCTTTCTCTCATTCCTCTATTTCTCCATTTTTGCCTTAAGTTGTAACAAGGTGATGCACGCTCAGGCTGGTTTGAAAACTGGAAAAAGACAGTTGTGTCAAAGGGAATTCAAGGTTGCTTTTTCATTGACCTGATGATGATGTGCAGAGTTTTCAAATGGCCCTAAATAAGCTGATGTCCTCTAGGCAAACAGGATGCACAAAACACACTGATTCATCCACCAGCGATGAACGCAGATGATCACAGAATGTTAAAAGATCCTCATTTTGAAGTGTAAATAAGGCCGGCTCAAAAGTGTTGCCGGTAAGGGCACAGTTTCTACAAAATATATCCCAATTTTAGTAAGCTTTTTAGCATTAAGTCATACTTAAGTGGAAACCAAAGACATGATTTGATGCCCTGGAATATATATTGTATCTCACAGGGGACTGCAAAAGGTGGAAGACTCATTAATGTTTATTTCATTTAAATTCATATATCGAAATCCTCCAGCTATAAACACATAAACAAAAGAGTGAAGGGGCTTTGGAGCCACCCGTGTGGAAAGCATTGATTGCTGTTCGCTTGAAGCCTTCAGGAGTCTATTGGACACAAAACTTGAGGCCAATTGATTTTTCTGCATTAATTTCTCAATTAGGATCTTCGAAGAAGACCACAAGGGCTGCAGCCAAAACACTCCAGTTGAGGCTAAAGCGCAAAGCTTTGGGGCCTTGTTGTTGTGGATGTGCGTGTGTGCATTTCTGTGTGTTGACACTGTATCTAATGTACCTACCACAGAACTATCTGTGTGATTATGAAGGATTTGGGGATCAATTTTCAGGAAAAATGAATACCTGAGAGGTAATCAATATTTGAACCAACTGTGCCCTCAAACATCATACACTCACATCCCTCCATCAGAGTCAAACGTTAAAACAAAAGACCGACAGACCTTTAAGAGCAGCTGTGAGCGTACAGTATGTGTCATATTGACAACAAAGAGCATTTAGACAAAGAGAGAAAAATGTACTTTGGTGTATTTGGTTGCCCTCGTTTCTTTTTTACCTTCTGCTGTCTGCAAAATAACAACTGTTGAATTATGTGTAGGGCTTAACAATCAGGGATTTTGTAAAACATCCCTTTTTGACTAATACAATAGGTCATGGTAAGTTAACAAACAAATAAAAAAAATCAGAGCAATGTAGAACATGAGGGGTTTTTCTAAATGTACTTGTGTCCTCAACAATTAATTTTAGATTTTTAGATTTTACTTACGTGTGTTTAAAGCTGAGAACTGGACGGTTCCTGCAGTGTTAAACTCGAGTACTGAACTTTGAAGCACAAAAGTGTTGAACTGCCCCTCATTTCTTAATATTTCATTGGGAAAGTGGGAAATAGGTGTGTCAGGTTGTTGAAACCTGTGCAAACGTAGATGGAAATATCGTATATAAGGGGGTAAAAAGTTGAGTACTTTTCTGTGTTTATAATTCCATCGATTTTGACAAGATCCCCGGCACCACTGGCTGAAATGCAGCCCCAAACCTCACAACTATCTCCTGAGGAGGTCAGAAGAGAGTTGCACCTTTTTGTTAATGATTTCTACCAGAAATTTCAAATTTGGATTCATCACTTCATCAGACCTGTTGCCACTGATTTTCATTCCAGTTATTTGGCATACTTCAACCTTTTCACCCTCTTTCCCTTCCTTAAGAATAGCTTCTTGACAGCCACCCTTCCACTGAGAGCATTTCTGATGAGGCTTCAGTGAACTGTAGATGGATCAACTGAAGAGCCAGATGCAGCTCTCAGGTCCCGTGTCAGGGCTTTGCTGGATTTTCCCCATTTCTAAAGGACACGACTTTCAGATACTGTTCATCTGCTGTAGATAGTTTTTAGACCTGCCACTCCTTCGTCTGTCCTCTGCTATTCCCGTTTCCTCAAATTTTGCAGAGACATGCCAAGTTTTCGACTAATAGCTCTTTGGCAATCACATTGTTGGTGCAAAAATAAATTTTTAAGCCTGTCAAACTGTGTTATCTTTGGCATTTTTCATAGATTCACCTACAGACATGGGAACAAATTATGTTTTTGTGACAGGCTGCTAGTAACACAGTGCCTAAAGATAAAGCCTAAAGCCTTTTTTAATCCTTGAAAGATTCATATGTCAGGGTTTAAATGGCTTAGCAAAAAAACATTCCTCTGACAATGTTCAGGTAGAAGGAGTGGACTGAAACTTTGATATACCTTCTGAAAGCCTGGAGAACTGTTGCTCAGCACCATTTAAAAAAAAATTAGTAGAAAGTCTGGCTCCTTGGAAGCAAAAACTAAAGAAATGAAGGGTGACTCCAGACTTTTGAACAGTACTGTATCTGCTATCTATATTAAGATATTTTGTGACAGCGTAGTGGTGCAGCGGTAAGCACTGATGCCTCACATTAAGAAGGTTTCTTGATTTGAAGCTGCTGGACAGCTGGGGGCTTTCTGTGTGGACCTGGTGGCTGCATGGTTTTTTCCTCAGGCGCTCCGGTTTCCTCCCGTGTAACCTGTCTCTGACAGTTGGGATAGGATCCAGCTGCCCTACAACTCTTGCTGGATAAGCAGTTAAGAAAATGGGTGGAAAAATGAGACTTTAATCCAATTTTATGACAGTTTGCAAAATATATATGACAGCTGTCGTTTCTATGCAGATAAAGACAAACACAATATATGGTAATGATCAGTTTACTAATTCAAAATATTAACATTATAATATGGCAAACCCCTGAAAACTTTTGCATAATGAGTGCTTTTACTTTAATTGCTCAGATGCTTATAAAAAACAGTTTTACATTATGCTACTTATAATCCCCTAGTAAGGGCCTAAATGCTTAATGCCATTGTCTGGCTTATGTCTTTAGGCACCGGCATACATAATATAAGGCTCTAAAGTGCTGTTTGTGTATATAAGATATAAATTAAACGAAGGATTCTTATAAATCAGACTGAAAAAATGTGTTCCAGTGTTAAATAGGGCAGAAAGTTTTCCAGTGTAATTACATACAGACTAGTTAAAATGGTAGTAGTTTGTACAACAGGTTGCTGATTTACATTCCCACCCTCTACTTATCATTACTCACAATTGTAAACAATCTAATAAAGGCACATATATTTTACAAAGGAGATACAACCTTAAGTGAACAAAAGGGTTTGTATACACGGCGGACAGATTTTGGCTCCCTTTTCCATGATATTGTTATAGTTCTCCTTTTGGTGTAGATATCGAGAGCAATATCTACAGACACACACACACAAAAAAGATATAAGCCTCTGCATCAGCTATAACCTGCTCACAACTTAACCTTGGATGATGTTTAGCTTTTCTTTTGACTTGTATTGCACAAAGAATGCAGACTGATGTCTCATTAAGCAGCTCATCTTCCACTCTGTTAATGAAAACATAGCCAAATGAACAAGACGCAGCTCTGATTTATACTGAGAGGCGACTCATTTCACACAAGGTCATGTCTCCATTGTGTCGCTCGTTAATAACTGCGCACGTTAAAGATGCAATTGGTTCTCTGTACTAAAGCTTTTTCCAAGAATTTATAGCACTGAAGAAAAACCGCCGCTTCTTAACACGGCAAATGAGCAGTAATGTCAAGTTCAAATGAGCCCTCTTTATGTTTGAAACGATTTCTCAGATTCCTCTCTGTGGTTTGGTTTTCTGTAAAGACAATTAGGTAATGTTGCTACCAAAACTTTTTCTTCAATAAGCATAAATGCCTTGGATATCTTAAAAATAGCAGGTAGACACAAGACAACAAAAGCACACAAAACTTTGCTGGAAACCCGCGCACAGTCTCACAAAGTCAACCGGCTTCCGTCATTTACATAATGACTTCATTCAGACCCCAAAAGGTCAACTTGCCCTTACTGTGATTTTAATTAACGTCCCATTGTCGGGAACATGAAGAAGGCACAGTTCCTTCTTTGCGCCTCTTACAATAAGGCCCTGTGCTTCCGTTTTGAGGAAGCACCTTGTATGAGATGCTCCCTCTCTCAACTAACAATCAGAAATAGTTTCTACTCAAAAAAGTGCAGAGATGTTGATGGTCCTGCTTACAGTGCCATTAAAGAAGAGGGAGAGTCCCAGTTTTCTTCATAGGCAACAAAGCAGGGCTCAGCAGGAAGATACCTTCTCCACATTTGTCCTGCTTTGCTTTTTCTTCTGTGGTGAAAAACATGAAGGTCAGAGGTTAGATTTGCAGGCTGACTTTTGCTTTTGTAGCTCATCAGCTGACGAACTGAACACCTCAAATTTATCAGGATTTTACCATCCTGACTGTTTGTATGGGTCGCTTCAAGGAGGGCCGTGCTTTTAAGAAGCATGCCAATGGGGTTTACCCATCTATGATTCCTTTTTGCAGTCTGTCCGGGATTGTCTGTGATAAAGTCTACTGTATCTTTAATCATGTAGGACTACAGACAACTGGACTTTGCTTTGCATTGCCTATAAACTGAATTCACAGGATATCTTATGGCAAACGCACAAATGAGCCTTTGGCTACCTTGATGCTTGATGCGTTCACCATATATCCAGCGTGAAAATATTACTAAACCACCGACATATTGGCTTAAGCACCGCTGACCTTTAAGTAACATTTACCAGCCAGCAGAGGCTTGGCTTGCCTCTTCCTGTGAGATGCTGCCCTGACGGACAGGTGAACTGTCTGTGTGTGTGTGTGTGTGTGTGTACACGCTGCGTCGTAGATTTGCAGCAGCAGAGTACATAAGTTACCTCGTCTCCCGGGTGGATTCCATGTTTAGAGAGTTCAGGACCTGCCTCAGACCTTGATTAATGGCTATCGCGTCCATTTCTGAAAATCGCTTGGCTGTTTGTTTTGGAGGCGACGGGAGACAGCTCACGTAGCCGGCCTGATATGGTTCCCACGATGCTGCACAGATGAGTTAGCTCCCGCTTGAGTCCAGTTCCTCCAGTGATATGAAAAGCAGTGTGCCTACATTCATCACATGTGTCCAGACTATTCGCAAGAAAGCTCCTCATCCAATTGTTTTGGTTTTTTTCCTGGCTAAAAAAATATAAGACTTTGTATCCTGAGATTTGATCTGTTCTGATTATTGGTTCACAAACTTTTAACCTAATGAAATGCTCTTTGAGCTGTTTGTTTTATTAGTCTCATTGGGGGAATATTGATTTAGATGAGCGCAGAGTCACAGGCAACTTCATTATGCTATTATTCTTATTCTCTGCTGTCATCGTTGAGATTTGTAATTTGAATTGTAAACACAGACAGAAATTGAATGCATTAAAAAATGCATTTATATATTTTTAGCCATTGCGCTTTTTAATACTAATATTCTCCTGCAAAATAAGTCTCTCAGACATGGTTGACCTTCAGTGAGCAGACACACTGGATTTCGTCTTTCTATATTGATAACAGGTTCTCTCTGTGGAAAAAGACATAACCCTCAGTGCTTAAAGCTTTGGTCAATAGAACTCTCTGAGCATTTTCCTTCTTAAATTAATTTCTGAAGGCTTTATGAATGGAATTCCTGTATACACAGCTTTTATTTTCAAATAAATTGTCCCATTGTGTCAAATGATTAGAGTGCTGAGGGGCAAGGGAGCAGAGAAACTCCTTTTGTACACGTACAATAAGAGAGAAAATAAAGAAATATATATATCTACTGTATATGCATTGTACACATAAAATGACTTCATTTTCAAGAAAGCAGCTCTTTCCTCATCATTTGCCATGTTTTGATGTATAGAATATACCCCCCTCCCCCAATCCATCCAGTGAGTAATTGAAAGACACAGAAATGCTTAGACAACAGGGATGTGCTCAATCTGGTGAGCACAATGAGAAGAATGCTGCTCAAGAAAGTGGGCTTAACCATTTACACACAAATGCAAGCACAAACTAGATATTTGTTGTCTGATTTGGCTTTTAGCCTAAAATAATATACAGCATTAGACATGCTTTTCATAATCAGGTAAAACAGACATCTATTTCTCCATCCTGTCCATTCTTTAAAAAAAAATGATTAGGACTATTAGTATAGATGTAATTACGGCTAACTGCGGTATTATCCTGGTGAAAGAATTTATGTGAGGGAAATGCCAAAAATGTTCAGCAGCATCACTCCCAACAATAGAGGAAATTTGCAAATGCAACTGAAGTTAAATGTTAAGTTTTGCCTATTAACAAGTAAACAAACCTCGTTGCAGGAATAAATAAGTTACCATAAAACCTTTTTTTTTTTTTTTTGTGCAGAGAAAGGAGAAAATGTCCAGCAGTAATATGTTAATCAGCAGCGAGAGACCTTTTAGCGGCTGCGGTTGGCAACGCAAATGCATGACGGGAAATTAACTGTTTGAGGGCACGGAGCATGTTCACCGCACGTTGCTCGAAAGCAGGTGACTTTTTGTCTTCGTGTCTGAGGATTCGAGCACTCTGAATTTATTTAACCCTCCTTCCACTGTGTGTGTGTGTGTGTGTGTTTTTTTTTTAAGGCAGCTGTAGACAAACTTTATTTAGCCGTGTACCTGTGAGCACGATATTCGTGGGATATTTTTGTCTATGCAGGCTGTACATAAACTAGTACAGCCTAAACATATGTCAGCTTACTTGTGCAGCTTCTATTTGCTTTGCACAAGCATAAAGCATATGTGTGGTGGTGGTGGTGGGGGTATTGAGTAGAATTATGAGATTATATTAAACAGTAACTCCTCTTCATGAAAGCTCTAGTCACCAAAGAGTGTTTTGACTGGATACACCATTTAATTATTCAGACCATTATTGGAAAACAAAAGACAATTAAAACCAGAATGTTTACTATATAAAAGGCTTCTTGCATGTGTATTGTAAATATTGCTGCATACATGTATATTTCAAAGCAAATGGATTTTAGAGTTTATGTTTTGTTTCTGTTCTTGCAATAAATAGGTAGGATAGAGCTAAAGAGAGCACATAAATAAATGTAGGGGGTAAAAAAATTAAGCATGTATTATATTTAATGTTTAATCAATTATTCATATATATATATATATATATATATATATATATATATATAAATTTGTATGAGGGCGCATCAGTGTAATTCATTTCCAGTTTCATTTCCAAAAATGGCAATTCAAGGGAAGGTCAGAGTCAGTGGGGCTGATGAGGACTAAAGTGATCATGTGATTAGGCACAGGTGATGCTTCTGACTTCCTCCGCACACTCAGCCAAAGGAGGATGAGGCAGTCTCCGCCTGTACCACAACCACAAGGAGCAGAGGTGAACATGTAAAAGCCCACAACGAAATAAATAACACCAACAGACACCAGGCGTGCTCCCGCTCCATCATTCAAAGCAGCGGCGGCAGCAGCAGCATAGCCTATCATTATGATATTAAAGGGTCCTGTAGATTAGAATCACTAGGGCGGCATCAGAGGCAGGTGTCCCTACGGCACGCGTGATAACATGCTGCCAGCCCCCAGTAAACTCTCAGGTACCTGCTGAGGCAATCCGGGGAGAGGCCAGCTTGGATCTCCTCTGCTTTGGTCTGGTCTGTGTGGGCTCGGGTTTGGAGGGCCCCGAGCGGCAGGGTGCCTCTTCTTCCACCGGCTGCCTAAACACAGACGCACTGGATGAGAACCAGAGACGACAGTGCCTTCCCCTTTCCTCCTTGCTCCCTAACACTGCTGGCTGGGCTGCAGCCAGCTGACACAAACACAGCTTTCACCGCATCCAGATAAGGCACATCAGTGATCACCGAGCGGAATTGTTTGCTTTCATGGTGTTGCCTGGTCTAGGTGAGTTAGGTAGGCAGATTCACAGCACTGTGGTGCTACGCTGTGCACATAGTTCCCCCTCAGCTCCGTTTGACAACACTGCTGAGAGCAGATACAGAGGAATTAGCGTCATAATATTTGTTTTTATATGTCAAAGAGCATGATGACAAGAAACAATATTTTTTTAATCAGCATTTCTCTGGCTTGTTTTTTTTTTGATCGTACACTGCTTTATTTTGCCTGAAAGGAGCCATGTTGCAACAGAGTGTAAGTGTCACCTGGATATATGCTTCAACTCTATTTCTTGCAGCTACATTTAAAAATTAATTGTTGGGTGTGTGTGTGTGTGTATGTGTGTACGTGTGTGCGTGTGGGATTACTCCATCAAATATTGGCTGTAAGAGAAACTGCATTTCCTGCCTGATGAGATTCAACTATGATCAGTCTCTGACATATACACACTAATGTAACATCCCCCTTTTAAAGGGGGAAAAGCTTCAGGCTCTCCCCTCCTACTCATTTACTAATTTTAGGAGAGCAACATTATAATTTTTATTTATTTTGCTATTTCATGTAGATCCTTAATCTGTTTTATTTAGATTAAATAAATAATTTACATTTTGGATTTTTTTTTCTTTGTTCCATTTTTAAAAAGTATGCAATGGATTTTAGATTCATTACAATAGATTTTTTATTATTATTATTGTATGTGGTAACATTACAAGCAATTCTCTTAGCATTTTTTCCTGTTAACTGTGAAGCTATAGTCTAGTCATATATAGCTGATTTTCTACAAAATAAGACACAGAATTGGAGCATCTAAATCTGCATCAATTGTTTGTGTCCAGCCTGGCTGCTAAAAGAGAAGAGAGGAATATATATATATATATATATATATATATATATATATATATATATATATATATATATATATAAATCCAAGTCAGTCTGTGCTGCCAGTGAGGAATTCAGGTTAGTCCCAAAGGACATCACACCTGTCAAGAAAGCAGGATGCGATAACACCCTCCATCCCAAAAAATAGATCTGAGGAAACATTATCTAATATGATGAAAAATAGATCTAAGGAACTGACAAAGCAGATAAAATAGGAAAACAAGGTCGGGGTAATAGCTTTATTCTGCCTTGATAGGCCTCTGGTATTTAGTATGCAAACTGAGGACAGATCCAAAAGTAGGTTAGAGAATCTGAATGTGAAAGGATATGATTTGAAAAAAAAATAAAATAAAATAAAACTTTAATTTCAGCTATAATGTTAACTTTATTTGGCCCTAGTGTGACAGACTGGTCGGGAACAGAGGAGTCAAACTGGTTGCAAACAGCCTGAGGAACTACCCTCTTTCATTTTTTTTTCTCATTCCTCTGGGAGACCGCCCATATGTGCGTTTAATCCACATTTGCAAGCAACTCCTATCTTCCTCCTATTTTACCATCACTGTCCTGCTCCCAAACTGCCTTTTTCCTCCTCACATGCTTTTCACCGCAGTCGTCCGCCGGCTTCCTCCAGCCTCCCTCTCTCTTTCTCTCTCTCTCTCCCCTCTCTCTCTCCTTTCTTTTTTCCCTCCTATTTATGAAAACGTCACTTCAAGTCCCTCCCTGTTTGAATCTCATTAGTTTCTTGTGTGTTTCTCCCTGTCAATAATCCTGAATCCAGACTCTCTCTATTTCCATCCCTCTCTATCTGTCAATCAGCGCCGCCTTTGAACTGAAAACCACTCCGACCAACTTCAACTCACTCAATCCGAGCGGCTCGGCTCCTTCTCCGGCTTCCTTTTTCTGCCAAGATTCCCTTCTTTTTTAGTTTTGTACCAACCGCCAGAGCTTTGGAAAACGCCAATACAGACCCCAAACTTAAACTCGGACTTTCTAGATCACCGAGATCAAGGGTTTAAAAACTTTGTTTTTTTTTTTTTGCCCCCCTCTCTAAAAAAAAGAAAGAAAAAAAAACTGAAAAGATTTTTGCTCGGGAAAAATGCCGCAGCTCAACGGCGGTGGAGGGGACGATCTGGGCGCAAACGATGAAATGATTTCCTTCAAAGACGAAGGGGAGCAGGAAGAGAAAATTTCGGAGAACTCCTCGGCAGAAAGGGATTTAGCAGATGTCAAATCTTCTCTTGTAAACGAGTCGGAAACAAATCAGAACAGCTCGTCGGATTCAGAGGTAAGTTTGATTTTTTTTGGGGGGGTGGTGGCATGCTAAAAAAAAATACGGGGATCGATCGTCCCCGGCGCTGTTTTAAGTTTAGGGGCCTACATTTACTTACACTGTACCAGCGGTAGACTTGGAAACAAAGTTAACTATCGCCCTTCATCGTCCGCTGTGTTAACTTTAACGCAATTGTTGTGTTTCATTGCATTTCAAGGCGGAAAGACGGCCTGCGCCTAGATCTGAAACTTTCAGAGACAAAACAAGGGAAAGTTTAGAGGAGGGTGAGTTTCTGCTTTATTGTTCACTTGTTTTTTTCATGCAACATGACATTATGTGTGCCTGACGGAGGCGACCTCCTCCGCTTTGTTACTCAAATGCAATTTTGAGGCAAAAAAAAAAACTTCTCAAGGCCACTTTATAAAAAAAGTTTTCTTCTTTCCCACCCCCCTCCCCGCCATGTTAGCTGCGAAAAGGCAAGATGGAGGGCTGTTCAAGAGCCCACCGTACCCGGGCTATCCATTTATAATGATCCCCGATCTCACAAGCCCCTACCTTCCCAATGGATCACTTTCTCCAACAGCACGCACAGTAAGTTCATTTATTTACAGCTTGTATGTGCACACACACGCACACACACACTCCTCACAAACACACACACACACACGGACTCCCCGGGTAGGCACGGAGGCAAGGCAGAAGCGGAGTGTTGTCACCCAGAAGTGCAGCCGATAAAAGTGCAAAGCCAAGTTTTGCAACTCCCCGTGAAGTGTACAGTACAATGGCACGCATGCATGCATGCATGCGGCTCCTAGCCTGCTTGCCATGGACTGAAGCTAGCATGCTAACAGTGCTAAGCGCTGCAGTGGAAAAAGGACACTCATTGTATATTATATGGCAGCTTCATGTGCACGGCATATATATATATATATATATATATATATATATATATATATATATATATCAACTTTTAAATAAAATGCATGAGTCTTATGAAAGTTATTTTAATTATTTAAATATTAATTATGATTATGACATTATTACTACCAGGGGTCTGCATATTCCAGGCTACATGTTTTTAATATCCTGAATAATGCAACTGGCCTGTGTTTGCACAGCCTCATCAAAAATGCCCTTTTTTCCAAAGCAACATGCATGAGCATTCAGACCTTTATAGCGGCTTTCTGACACACTGTAAGCAGGGGAAAGCAATGTAAAACCACACAAATAAAATCAGTATGCAAATTCGTTTCTTTTTCAGTGATTTGCATGTGTCAAAACATGTAAAAACACAATGTGAAAGGTGCATGCTTGATGATCTTTTTTTCCCTGAAACATTAAGCAGTGCAAGAATTTTTTTTCTTTTTTAGTCTTGCTAATTATTAGTAATTTACACACATATACACACAAACACACACACATATATATGTATGGTGTGATTTATTGATAGGAAATGTGAGACAGTGTGCTGTTTTGCATGTGCTCCGCCTTTGCTCCAGTGAGGAATCCATGGCAAACATGTGCCATGCAGTAAACCCATATTTATAAATAAATTCATGTTATTTATTTAAACACAATCAGGCATGCTGTAATTATGCCCACTTACTCATTTGCTCAGCACCTCGCAGGTCCCATTGGGCAATGGCAATCCTTAAGCAGCATAATTTTCTCAACCATGGGTGTTTTTTTTCCTTTGCCCCCCTATTTTAAACGGTTGCAATTACAAGTCTGTGCTTTAGGACCTGTCATCTCATTTTACAAGGTTAAGGCAAAGACCAGGCATTAGGAAATGTGACCCTCCAACACCCCCACCACCACCTCAGCTCTGCCTAACGAAACTGATATTTGTTACCTCTTTTTTTCATTTTCTTTTTTTTTTTTTTGTGCTGCGTGCACACCTTGGAAATAAATGCACATCTGACACATAATGCCTTCTTTTGTGTTTGACACAATTTCTGCTTTTGAGTTCAAAATGATCACCCATGGTTTCATGTGAAATATTTTTATATATATATATATATATATATATATATATATATATATATATATATATATATATTATTTTTTTTCCCTGCTTACACAAGTTCTTTCTATGCGTGTGTGTTTTTGCACATAGGAGAACATTTTGCCATTCATTCTCTCTTAGTCAACCAGCCTTGTTAACGCTGCTGGCTGGTATGTGGAATTAGTCACTCATTATTCTCATCAGCACTGACACAAACACACATTCACAGCAACACGCATGATTTGAACTGAAGCACTTCCTTGTTTCGGTGGCAGTTTTGTAGTTTTCTATCACAGCACTGTGTCCTGGAGTGTGTGGAGCGCTCATTTCCTTGTGCTTATGCAGCAGTTAGGAAAGCAGTAAATTGTGTGGTGTGGCTGGAGGATGCTGCGGCGAGACGGTATTGACCTTTGCTCTCTTAATGATGCCCCTTAAATACTATTCTCAGACATAATTGAGAAAGGAAAGATTTTACATTTTTTTTTATAAATATATGCTCCCATATTTATATATATATATATATATATATATATATATATATATATATATATATATATATCAAATCTGTTCTGTCCTCTCTGTGCTGTTTTCTCTTATTTAAGTTAAAGCCATTACAAAATCTAAAAGGAGTTGCTCGTTAGGAGATTATGAGCGAACCATTATTACAGCTTAACCCACTGATGCACCTGAACATGGTTTTTGACTTATGGTGGTCTTCCTACTGTACTGCCTCGGCCCCCTCTCGTCTGCAGCGCACTGTGTGTCCAGCCATTAGCGCTTTGAAGTCAGCGGTCGCTGTAATATAAATCTATTAGACTTAAAGCTGGCATAAATAATTCACCTGGACATTGATTAGCTGTCTTGCTCCCTAACATGTCATGTAAGGCACTGAATATGACTGCTAGTATTATTAGAATGAGACTTTCTCCGTCATGGCATGAAAGGCTTTGATTCTCGCTGCTTTTCCCTCCGCTCCTCTCAGTTCTGGTGATGCTGTGATATTATTTTTGGCTGTGTTTTTTTTTTCCCCTTTTCCTTTTTTTTCTTTGTATTCTGTATAAATTATTTAAATTAATACAATTGATTTGAAATCATGCAGGCTAAATTCTGATGGGTTTAAATGTTTCCCATCAGCTGGCGCTGAGTCTGATCTCTCTGGACATCTTAACTTGCTTCACTTATTTAGTGTTTGCATGACTTAAGGAGGGAGGAAAATTTTCTTGCATGTGGCTATTACGATAGTTTGTCTGACCTCTGGGAGTCATAACCAGTGAGAATTTGTTTTTCCTACCACCTAACCCCAAGGAGGCTCACAATTTAGTATCATTTAGCAATTTGACATGACGCTGTGCCCGGGTTTTAAAAGCCTTCTTGCCCTTGTCTCCTCCTTTCCTCTCCCTGCCGTCTCCCTCCTCCCTAAACCTCACACAAAGGCCTGCTGGATCACTCGGTGCAGGTTGAATTGCAGAAGTGGCCTGGCTAGTTCACCCTGGGTTTTCTATCTCCTTTCCTCCTGCTCCCTTTGCTCTCTCCCTTTCTTCCTCTCTCCCTTTTGTTTCGTGCCGATGCTAACACTGGGCTTTTTAAAAAAGGTGGCGGGTTAACTCCGGTGCTGTGTGCTAACATCGCACCTCAACAGGTCTGGAGATGCAGAGGCTGAGGGAGAGAGAATGGGATCTGGGCGGCCAGCTCCCCTGCATCGGGGCTGCTGGGCCGTAAATCCACTGGCTTTATTTACTGCCTCGCGGACTTATGAATGTTAAGATATTTGACGCCACCCCTGGCCCCATAATTCTCCAGGCCTGGAGACTTTTGGTGGAGGTTTTGAGTTTCGACGTATAATTACGAGCAGTTTTATAAAAGGACGAGAAAGTGCAAGGGGTGGGGAGCAAACCGGGGGGGGGGATGAAGACACATCACTGTGCATCCAATACTGTGTTTAGAGTGAGGGGGAAAGAAAAAAAAAAAAAGACGCTCCGAGAACCCATGATGATTCTACTACAAGGCGGTGAAAAGGCTTTGTGTGGTTGAAACAATAGTTTTTCTCCCCTTTTCCCTCTTTGTTTCAGTCGTCTAGTCAGGCCAGGACTGCTCATGTTGCTGCACATTCACCTTTCTTAAAAAATAAATCCACTTTGACACGGGGCTGACTCAGTCCTTTGTCATTTTTTATTTTGGGAAGAAATAATGGAGGATTTTCTGGTAAGATTATTATAATCAACATGCATAAGTGAACACCACCTCCTTTGTGCTCACGTGCACACATTGCTGTGGCCTGTTATCTGTTATAAATGACACAGACAGTATCTTTCCTAAACATGGCAGCGGCATAAGCATAACAATGGTATATCATATGGATTATGTGTGTTCGGCTGCTGTAAATGGATTTTTGGCTGTGACAAGGGGGAAGATAGTTTAATGCGGATTTAAGGGATAGGGCCCACACCTTATCAAATTGGCTTTACATGTTAATAGGGCCTAATTGGTGTCCGCGGGGGGTTTCGTGGCACGACGTGGCCGCATTTTGTGCCTCAAGCTGCAAAATGCACTCCGAATTTAGTTGTAAGGTTGCGCTCCTTTTGTCTTGCAAATCACTTTTGTTTACAAAGTATGGCGGAAGCGGCTCCCGCTCTCTCCCTCTCTCTCTCTTCCTCACTGCCTCTGCTCCCTCTTTTCCTCTATCTCTCTCTCTCTCCGCTGTTTCTCTCATCCTAGGCTAGGAGAGGGGAAAGAAAAAGGTCCTTATTTTTCTTCGACTCAATAAACACTCATAAAAAAGTACAATCTGCTTTGGATTTGAGGAGCTAAGTTGGAGAAGGGGGGTGGTGTGTGTGTGTGTGTGTGGGGGGGGGGTGCTGGGAAGCAAAGTTTGGCACCATTAAACTAAAATTGGGGTCTGCTAGACATTAGCGGTGCACAGCACATTCTCAGAGCTTAATTAGTCCGAACTGTAATTGTTCATGGTCTGCCAATAGGAGTAATGCTCAGAAAAAGTGGAGTTGCACTAAATCGGCCCAGGGTTTTTAAAACAATAAATCACTCGCATATTTGTGCCGTGATTCAGATGGAGGCTCGACCTCTCCCATCTCGACATGTGGTAAATTGTAAAGTCAATGAATCGCAGATGTAGGGGTGGGGTGGTGGTGTTGGTGCTGAGGACTCAGAAAGAGAGAGAGCGAGAGGGAGTACAGTAAGGTTTTGTTAGTGCCTGGTGAATGAATGGAAAAGATTTTTGCAGTAAATATTTACCTATATATATATATATATATATGTATGTATATATATATATATATATATATATATAAGCTAGCAAGGCTTAATTGTCTAATGCTGATGATGTTGGCAGGCTGAGCCGTGTGAGAGCTTACGCACTCGTCGATCTGTCACTCCGCTTGAAACACCGCAGAGGCAGAAAAAAAAAATCAGTCAGTTTGTGGGGTGTGTTTCTAATCAGATTTTAAACTAGTGCGAAGGGAGTAGTGGTTCCCTGGTGGCAGTGTGAGCTGGGTTTGGGTGTAGCAGCTGCAGTAAAGTCTGGTTTGGAGCTGAACCTTTTTTTTTTTTAAATTAAATCATCCACTTTATTGCTTTTAATGTAATAACAGCTAATCTGAGCCCTAATTTTGACTTCGATGTGACATATTATGCCTGTTAATCATTAAGTCATAGTGAAATCTGGTGATATATATATATATATATATATATATATATATATATATATATATATATATATATATATATTTTTATTCTTAAAGTGAATTAATCCATTTATCCTTTCCTAGTTTCTGTCAGTGAGTCACTGCACTCTGCTTTTCTGTGTCTGAGCAAAGAAAAAAAAAAAGGCATTAGTTAAGCAGCTGTGCACTGGGGTCCCTCTTACCCCAGCCCCCTGGTGTAACCCCCTTCCTCTCCCAGTATACCCCCCCTGCCCCAAACCCAGCCCCACCTCTTTCTCCAGTGCATTTCTATAGAGCTGAACACAAAGATACTACTGTACATCTGGAATGAAACTTGTGTCATCTGTTTAAATATAGGCTAGCTTCACTCCTGGCCCACAGGGCTTGGGGCTCCCTCAAACATGGAAATTAAATTATTCTTTGTGTGCGTGTGTGTTAAAGCTCTTATCTGTATATGTTACCTTATTTTATTTAATGTTTATCCCTCGGTGAACAGCTCATCTTTCACATCCCGGCATTGTGGGCAAGTTCATGTTTAATATCAAAAAGCGGTGCAGAAATATGCTTCGAAGCTAGTATTAATTTGATTGCGGACTATTTTTCCTTGTTTTACTTCTTGTTCTTAAGAATCTTGGACTATGCTAACAATATTATACACCAAGTTCCTTAAAAAAAAAAAAAACAGCAGCAACCCCCCCCCCCACCAAAACACTTTTTGAATTTTAAATGACTGAGGAGCAGGGCACAGATGCAGGTGTTCCTGGGGTTGAATGTGGAGTTTCCGCTCCCTGACTCGTGAACTTATATGGAAATGTTTGTACAGACTTAACTGAAGTCTGTAGCGGTGATAAGATAACTTAAAGTGGTTGCTGAAAATTTTATTGGCAGTGTTACTTTGCTGCATCCAGCAAAAGAAGATAAGGTTAAATGACTATTGATCGCATCTTTTAGATATGAAGGTTATGGGTAGGGCTGGGATTAGCTACTTTTAAGAGATGATTACCTAGAATTGGTTTTTTTTTTTTTTTAAAGCGTCATAATTACAAAATTCAATTTTCTTGCAAGGCAGCCTCAGAGTTGATGCTGTATATGTGTACATGTAAGAAGGAATCCACAGATTGTTTGTCATATTCCTTTTCTGTAAGTTCATTCATAATGGGACCAGAGTGCTCCAGTAGTCAAATGAGTTCACCAGTAGCAGCAGAGTGGGAGGGGGCAGAGAAAAGCGGGAAATGTGTGCAAGGCCTCTGCCTGTGCGTATGTGTGTGAGCGTGAGTGAATTGGGACGGTGGGGGGGCCTGGGGGGGGTCGGCCGCACAAAAGCTGTGTGAATAGAGCGCATAATTGCTGTTAATGCCAGGGCAATGAGAGCAGCGACAGTTCCTGGCTAGATGTCCAAACAATAGTGCCCCTCGGCTTCACATTTATCTTCCCGTTTGGAGGAATGAGGGGAAAAAAAAAAAGGAAACGAGAGGAACACAGATTGGAACAGGAGAGTTTCGGTTTTCATTCACGCCTGACGAGCAGGCATGTGTTCATGTGTGTGGTTCGCGTCTCTGAATAAGCCCCCCCCCCACCCTCTGCTCCACGTTTTCCCTCCGTGCTTCCCACTCTCATCGTCATCAAAAAATATTTGCCTTAAAAGCTCTGGGTGAGAAGGCCGCCGTGACGCTGGGAGGAATTCATGGTGCTGTCGACCTCCTGTTTGGATTGCGTCGTGTGTTTGGGAAGGGTCAAAGTTCACTGGCGCTGACATGCTTTTCGTTGAGGAAGGAGCTTCCCCTCTCACCCGCTTTTGTTTTTTGTTTTTTTTTTTGTTTTGTTTTTTTTTTAACAAGTGCTTGAGTATCCATTGAAGTTTTTTTTTTCTCAATTCCAGTGTGTGTGAGTGAGAGAGAGTGTGTGAATGCAGGGAGGAGGTGCCACACTGCCATCACAGCTCCTAATGATCATGTTGGGCTAGATAATGACTAGCCTTGCCAGTGTGCAGTGAGCACCTGTGGTACACCAGCCTTTTATGGATGTGGTACAATGTCCTGGAACGTACCGCAGAAGAAGAATTTCATTCATGCTAATATCTATTTTCTTTTCCCTACTTTTTCCTCAGACAGCAGTGTTAGCAATATTTAAATATTCATATCCAGATATTAAAGATTAATTATACAAAACTCTTTGTCCAGTATTCATCCAGCCACATGTAATATATTATGCAGATGGTGTTTTACAGCAGTTTGTTTTTCTATCCGGTTTGTATCTGCAGCCTTAATGTAGGCAAGGGAATTTCAGTATGCAGATAATCTGTTCAAAATGGCTCAGATGGAAAGGAGGCACTTGTGTGTGCTAAACACATAATAGAGGAGTTTAAGGTGATAAAACTGCAGTCAATGTATTTTTAATCTACTAATTAAACTTTTAATTGTAGCGGGATAAGCTCCAAGGAGCATGTGTGATTGTGTGCGTGTGTGTGTGTGTGTTTTGGAAGTGAAGCCGGTCTGCTAATGAGGTGATCGTCTGCTCGCTTTGTCGTAAGGAGGTGGTGGATTCATAACTCCCTACGAAAGGTGAGGGAGGGTTTAAAAGTGCGAGCAAAATAAATTCATCTACTAATCTGCGGATTATGGTTGGATTTGAAAAAAAAAATTGTTGGCAAGATTATTTTTAAAATGCACAAGGCTAATAAAATGTAACCTCTATACCCTGTGATGTGGAGCAACGTTTAGAGTCTCGTTTTTTTCCCTCCCTGTTTTTTTTTTACTTAGTTGAACCAATTCCAGTGGAAAACAGATTAAGAGTAAATTCCCGTGTTAGCTCTTTAACCAGCTGTTAGGAACCTATTTACACACAATAATAATAATACGCCTCTTATAAAGAGACAGCTGTCAACTTGTGTACAGCACTAGATAACATTTCATGAGAACAGCTTGTCACATCCACACATGGCCTACACATGGGCGCTGAATTGCCAGTCACTGTGCGGGTGATGGTGTTTGGAGTGCATATATAAACTTCTGTTTTCTGTCTGTTTCTAATTCTTTCTAAATTAATTACATTTTAGACCAACTTTTAAAAATATTGTTTTTTTTTTCCCCAAAGTGGATTTCTTTGTACAGCATAGCATTCAAAGTCGCACCATGTGTGGTCCTCAGTTTTTGTTTTTTTCGTTTTTTTTTTGAGTGTCTTTAGCTTTCAAAAAAATAAATCTCCCCCACCCCCCGACCCCTCCTCGGTATTCTCAGTATTATGTATTCATCCGGCTCCAGTGAGAGGCCAGTGTGTCACCAGTGTTCAGGGTCAATTCCAAAAGTGCACAAATTGACTCGTGGAAGTGAATTGTCAATTGTCTTCCTCCCTTGAGGGGTCAGAGTGAATGGAGAGGCTTGTTTGGACAACTGTCCCGAGGTGAGATGTGTGGCCCTCTCTGTCCAGCCAGAGGGGATGGACTGATGAACAGACAAGATGTGGGAACCAGATGAACAGATAGGCAAGAAGGGATGTGGCCTTGTTGAGGTTTAAAACAATGCAATCTAGTAACCCTGAAATCACCATTCGTTTGAAGGGATTTGGTTGGCAACGCTGGATGGCATCCAGTGGTGAGCCACTGACACAATGGGGAAGTAATTATCATAGTCTTCCTATAATGAAACCAACACTCAATGACACCTGGCCTGTCTGGTCTCTGTGTTAAAAATTAAATCTGTTCCCATAACGTAAATTTACATATTTTTCATTCATATTTTTATAACTTTCCGGCACTCAAAATCAGGTGCAATTCTGAATTAATTCTTAATTCATAGCCCACAATTAATCACATAACGCCCCCCAGTTAGTATTTGGTAGATAAACACGCCAGGAAAGGTAGGCCTCTAACTTTATTAGACTTTAATTTGGGCTTTAACTTTAATTTACTATCCATTGGCATGAAAACCAAAGGTTAATTTGCTAACTTTGAACCTTGAAACCTGCAGTTCGGTTATAATGAAAGTTAAGATTGGAGGCTGGCATTACTAAGCAGGTTTGGCCTTTGTGTCATGTGATGCACGTCACAGTGTACTTTAGAACTGGGAGGTTTTTTATCTTTACTTTACTGCCTCTTCTATCTTTACTGGCTGCCACACTTTGCATATTTTGTGCATCAATAAAGATAAATTTACTGCTTTATCATTACAGACAGCGTCAAGTGGGTAAGGTTTGGTTTGGTGATGTTATGATTTTAGCTCTTCTGTGGGGAGGGGGTGGTGGTGGTCATCTAGGACTGTAACAGGCAGTAGCACAGGGAGCATTTCTAGGAGATGCAACCTGCTTTGCATGTTTATAAAAGCCCTTTGTCTGTTGTGGATGACCCTTACTGTTGTAAGGCCTGTATCTGTCTCTGCTCAGGCAGGCAGGCAGGCCTGCAGTGAGGATGCAGCAGCTGGCCTGGGCCCAGGCACAGGAATGCTGTGTGTGCTGTTTAAACAGTGGCTTGTCTCAGTGCAGGCCTAGAGGACTGGAGGGAAGGAAGTTGAAGCATGTTTACATAGCTGAATTGTCTGTTGGGTCCCCCCAATGTCTGATGCACTTCTGTTCAAACATCCACAAGTGTGGAGATGACCCCCACTGATGCCGGTGTTCACAGCTCTGCCTTAACACTACCTCTTTCTTTCTGAATGTGTGTGTGAACAATGAAGATTCATAGCCGGTACTTTCTTCCCTACTGTGGGTGTTTGCTGTTTTAACCTGGAGGCTTGGATAATAGATAAAAAGCGTCATAAGGGAGCATTTATCACACTGAGAATGGCAACAAGAAGAGATACACAGACAGATGAAGCGATAGAAGGCACCTCATTGCTTCAACCAAGGTCCCGTCCAACAAGGAGACAGACACTGACATATGGTGGAATTGTCAGCTAATTGTTGTTTGAATTACCTGTTATGATCCAGTGACAAATCTCTCACACTCTTGCCATCAGAGCGGAAAATGTATCCGGGGATTGGCATGATCTTTGTGAGTGTGTAAACCTGGCTTCAACAAGATGGATAAATGCAATTACTGGACAGACCTGGAGAGGAGAAAATCCATTTAAAGCCCGTAAAGCTAAGCAGGGGCCGTGGTTAATTCATTTGGCCAATTTACGGGTGATGTACGAGTGTCAGGGCACATTAGTCAGGCGGGGGGAGAGGTGAGGTGAGTGAATGCTGGCTCAGTGGGTTGGGTGTATTTTCTTTTTTGTTTTTTGTTTTGGAGGAGGCGGAGGGTGAGGATGCACTTTGGTTGCAGAGCAGTCTCCTTGAGACCTGATTCCTTACCTTCCTCCACGCTGCAGAGCTTGCCGTTTCAGCAGATAAAACCAGTGGAGCCTGGACATGGAAACGACAAAAAGATCCACTGAGTGGGAGGGAAGAGGGATTGCTTTGCAAATGAGGTGGGGAAATGTTGCTCTGGTCCGCTGGGCAGCAGAGTGAGCACTGCCTGTGCTTTGCCATACCACAAGCTCAATCAGGTGCTGTCAGCAATCCTGCATCCTGCAAGTTAAATGACTGATTTTTATACAGAGGTGCAAACACAAGTGTGACCAGTGTGATCGCCCCATCCATAATTTTTATTTATTTATTTTTTTACTGGCTGTTTATTAAGTAATTGCTGTAAACAGAAAAGCAGACTAAAGTGTTAGAGGGCACAGTTCATTTTGATCCCTGCTGACTTTACTCTCTCTGAACTTTTTACTTTTTACTCTTTTTAAAATGAGTTATGATTACATTGTGTATATAGACTGTGACTGGTTCACCTGAGAAATCTTTGCTCTTGGTCTGTGCAGTGTTTGCCTCAACTGCTGACAGTCTCATCTGTGCTACTGTTATTATTTTATCCTGCAGGCACTTTAGTTTCGCACTGCTTACATTTTTATTTCGTCTGTGTTTCTTGTATAGCGTAGACCGATTTCTGTTTATCAACTCTTCCAGTGCATTGACATTAGACATCTTTACTCTGCTTAGTCTGTTACACAGCCATTGTCTTGGTGGAGCAAAACCACTCAACGGTTACACAAGCTGAGTGGTATGCAAAAACAGTGGTTAGAGCCTCGCCGGGCGGGTGAGAGGCGTTGAGGGGAAGCTTCGGTTTACGGCTTCAAGCCACAGCCTGAATCAGGGCAGGGTTAGCTATCAGACAGAGAGACACATGAGGCTAAGACCTCTCTCACTATGATGCAGATGCTTTTTAAGTGGTTGGGATCACACTTAAGTGCCTCTTGGGTTAGTAGATTTGGATTGCCGGAGTGTATGTGTGTGCACTCGGTGTCAGAGAAAGTGTGCATTAGCATATGTCACCTGACTGTCAGGCAGCCGGCCTCGGGAAACCAGAGTCAGTGTGTGTATGCCGGGATTTGTCAAAGACAGGTGCCAGCACTGTGGCCCATGCCTGCCATATAGCAGCTGGGAAAAGACTGCAAGGCCCACGGTCAAGTGTGGACCATTGGGAGATCGCATCAGGCTAGAATTCCCTATAAGTGGGGGTTGAAATGGGCAGTCCTCCCTGCAGTACTGTAGCTTAAGAGTGATGTATGCATGGTGTATATGCTTTTCCATGCACCTTCTGCAGCCAGTGGGTACACCATACATATCTTATGTGCTTCTGTCCATTAGGGGATGTAATACATACTCTCTGTTGCATTGCTTATGCTGAAAATCAAACACCAGAAGTCATGAGGTGGGCATTTGGTGTATCTGCATTGTTTTGGATTTTGAGTTGGCCATCACTGGTGATGTGAGACCACAAGAGGCATGTACTGGCTCTCCATGTTAAATATGTTGGACTGCGTAACATCTGTTGCTTAATTCCAAGCCCCAGAAAACCAATGAAATACAAAGATTTGGCTCATTGAAGTTTGCTACTGTGGTTTAGCTTTGTGTGTGTCATTGTCAGATTCAGTCTTTCTCAATTCGAAAGCTATCATGAGCTATCCCCTCAGCCCCTTTTGTAAATGCCTCTGACTTCCTATAGTACTGTGAGCATTGTGGTGTTCGGCAGTGGTGCAGCGTCTCTCCCAAGCATGACAACTGGAAAGTGAAACAGGAAGCATCCCCAATCCTCTCAGGGTAGTGAGGTTGTGGATATGCCTGGGAGTCATCACTCTAAGTCCTCTGAGCCTTCTAGGGGAAGTTTCATGGCCCTTCTCATTTTCAACACTTGCTTTTGAGAGGACTTTGAGTCCTGAAGACTGAAAATCCTGTGCTGTAAATATGCAGATCTAGTCATCGGTGTCCCCTGATCCGCATGCTCGCTTCCTCCCCATGGGAGAACAACTGCTGGCTGCCATCTATAGGTCAGTGGAATTCCTCACCCTGAGGAAATTAAAAAAAAACAAAACAAAACAAAAAAAACCATGGAAGTTTTCTATATGCTCCCACAGATCATTTTACAACAGTGCCTCTCAACACAACTGTTCCTAGTTAATGGCAGGTTTCCAGACCTATTACAGTCACCAGTAGGGCAAATTTCTTCACTGCAACTGCATGTCGTTTCATGCTAGGTGGCTTAGGGGTGACGTTATTAGAGCCAGTGAGCCAGCCTGACCTTGTATGAGATCTTAAATTTAGAATCAAATGCTCAGCTGTACATTATGTAGTCTCCTGGCATGATAAATAGTTTTGCTTTAATCTGACACTCATAGGCGTAAGCGGGAGTTACCCCCAACTAGGCCGGAGAATTTATTATCATGCCGGCCAAAGCCATGCCTGTTTTTGGTTTGCCCCAGAACCACGTTTTGGCCACTGCGTTTACATCAGTGGCTGCCATTGCATATGCAGAAATGAGCTCAGTGAAAGCATTTTATGCATGATGTTAATGAGGCCAGTCAGCACAGTTAAGTTGCTGTTATTTAGCTCTGTGGTCATGTTAAATCATAAACAGGTTGAGAGGGGCCTCACTGCTAAGAGTAAGTGTTGAATAAGGGGTAAAACTCAGGCTTGAACTTGAGGAGAATCTTGATTCTTGGCAAGGTAGCTCAGTTATTGGAACTTCCTGGCCAGAAATTGAGATTGTGTGGTTTCAGGCGCTGGGAACGTTAACCTCTAATTGTTTGCAGAAGCTATTGGCAGGAAGAGTTAAGTAATGATGAGTGAGGCATCAACGGATCAACGGGGAACATGGGTTGGATGCTGAGATGAGAAGGCCCACACTTGCTGGTCAAGGTTTTTTTTTTTTTTAAGGAAAGAACTTGGGCCCAATGGGATTCTCCCCAATGACAAAATGGTTGTCCTAAAGGGAAAAAACTAAGAAAACCCAGCTCTTCCTTTCTTGGCTCTGTTTTAAGGGACAGACACTTTGTTCACGTTTTAAATTGGCCTTGTCATGTGGTTTCCTCCACTGGGCTGCCGGGAGCTGACTGTTTCCACATAGGCCGATCTTCTGTACCAGTTTTGGTTTCGAGAAAAATAAGGGTCTGTTTTTCATGGCACTGATCGCTGTCGTATTAAACTTCAGGTTTTTTTTTCTTTCCCCAAGAGCTAACACAGCCATACTTCTATTCTTCACGCCTTTTAAAAAAAAAATCTCAGTCTTAGTTGCTTGGCAAGAGGCGCATCAACCTCTGTCCTAACACGGCCACGACTCTGTAACCCTCCCCCATCCCTGTTTCTCACTTGTACCACGAATCTACTTTTTGTAGTGTTTTTCTGCGTGCCATATTTTCACAAATAACATCAGTAATGATTCAATTGGGCATAAAGTAATTGAGAGGCGGCCTGCCTGCCATCTGTCTAGTGAGATTACTACTTTCTGTGTAATTAAACGTGTGACCTTGCGGCCATAGAGGGAGGTGCCAGCGGGCACTGCCAAAGAACCAGGCTGTCTTATTTGAAGTCAGGGGAGGCTGACTGCAAGGGGGCTGGGGGTGGGGGAGAGAGTTGTGCGGTTTTAAAAGTTTAGCCCAGCTGCTAAAGATAGCACAGGTTGATGTAAGTTGAGCTTAAGTGGCAGCCTTTACATGGCTGCATCCTGTGTGTGTCGAAGCCCAAGCCTCAGTCAATTTTGCAATTCTTGAAGTCAGCGTGATCCCTGTGTGCATACAGTGTAACCAGGAGAGGATAGAAAAGCAGGGGTCAAAAACTTGTGTGTGTGTGTGTGTGTGTGTGTGTGAGAGTGCTTGTGGGGTCATGATGGGCTGAATAGAGTCTGCTGTTTTAACTCTGATTTTATGTGTGGTTTTGTTTGGACTCCTGAGGTTTGGTTTCCTTTGGACAGTGTCCAGAGACTACAAGGCCTGCTTCTCCTCAGCTTTCTTGTGAGGCCGACGTGAAGGGCCCTGCAAAGCCCTCTGATTGGATTTCAGCGCTGATCTGGTTGATTTGCGTTGTAAACAGGACATTAAAGACAGGGGAGATGGTGAGCTAATGAGTCTTTGTGTCAGTGTGCATACTGAAAGGGGTGTTTGTGTGTTTTTTTTTTGTTTGTTTTTTTTAGGCGTTATCCACTGCGTCCTCCATAGTGGTGTCACATGCCCATTTAAGAAGAGGAACTAAAACTACAGTAGATCCCTGATGACATTCAGTGCACACGCACACATACACACACACGTTTAAACACGGAATACGCAACTGAAAGAGATGTCGGCGTGGTTTAGTCAGTGTGGGCTGGATGGTGTCTTGCAATACTTCCGCCCAGATCTGGAAAAAAAAGTCTCTCTTGTTCCCCCAAACAAAAATAACCATTTTAATTACTATGGTTGTGCTATGGTGCGGCCACAGCATGGCTGGTAGGACCCAGCTGAGGTGGCACTGGCCACTGGGGATGGGGACAAGGTCTGGGCCGTCCTCCAGGGAAATTACAGGGTGGTGTGGAGGATGGGGGGGAACTGTATCCGTCCTCCAGTCCCTGCTGTCAGCCCAGAGAGCTCCTGTTTGCAGCTAGCGAGCCTCTCTCCGTTTCATCTTCACCCTCTGGAGATAATTGGAGTTGTACTCTGTGTAAACATGTTTTTGGTTTCAAAGATAAGTTTCAGTCTGAAGACCTGTGTATCTGCCCAACATGCAGGGGGGAAAAAAAAATCTGTTTTTATTTTTAATTTAAAAGAAATGGCAACATTTTTAAACTGAACTTGATTTTTATTTTCTGTTTCTTAGATTATTATTCTCCTGTTCTCCTTTTTCTCCTTCTCCCCCCTCCACCCAGCAATCCCTCCTCTCTCCTCCCCTCCCCTCTCCTCTCTCAGTATGTGCTCTGATTACCTCTCCAAACTGGCAATAAGTTGATTGCTTTACAGAGATGATGTAAGCCTCTGCCCTAGGGTACATCAGGTTGGATTTCTCCCGCTTTATCTTGTAAAGCCTAAATTAACAGCTGGTTTGGTTGGAGTTCTCCTGGATCTGACTAAAGGATTAGGCTTGGTTCTCATGCGAGTCAATCCGGTTTGATTTATTGCAGGTCTATCAAAAAAGATCAATGGGAGTCCTTTTGAAAGTAAATCCTTAATCGCTCTTTGCACTTACGTGTCATCATTGTGAATTTTTTTCCTCCCCTCTGTTTCTTGCTCCCTTCTTTCTCCATTTCTCACTCCCTAATTCTTATTCTTTCCTTACACCACTGCCTTGTCTGTTTTTATTTTTTTTATCTCCTTCTATACGCCACCCAACCCAATCTGTGATAGCATTTTGCCCTTGTCGATGGTATTGTGGTGAATTGCTGGATAGATTTTTCTCTGTTCTCATTAGTTTTCCGTCGGGGGCAAAGTATCTCGCAACGCTTGCTTTAGAAGCCTCTGGTTGCGAACCGAAATAAGAACGTGCCGCTTGGTCTTCACCCAAACTTGCCCCAACTTTTTTCTGCACAAGACCTGTCAGTCACCTTTGGCCATAAGTAACAAGGAAGTTGCTGAATTCAGTGTTTGGTTTTCATAGCCTCTGACTTCCCATTTTGGGCTAAAATGGCCAGAGATAGAAAAGTGAATAAGAAGTGGTTTGGAAAATGAAGCTCTGTTGTTGTATTAATCTCATTTGGAAGTTATGTCTGCTTTAAATCATTGAATTAACTGAGTGGCTTTGGTTTTTCCAGATTTCAGTGCTTTTCTGTTTGGTTTTGGCAGCTTTATTACAGCTGACATTGCTGGCTGGTTTCAGCTTATCATTGATGCTTTATATTGGCTCATTAGTGACGAGGAACTGAAGATCAGAAACAACGGAAACATTTGTAACTCAAATAATGACATGTCATCCTTCAGTTCCCTCTTGGTTCTCTACGCTCTCATGATAACTTTGAAACACTTTCTAAAATGAACAAACTAACTTAATTCTGACTCTCATACTGGAGCACTGAATGCGCTTTTCTTGCATATTCACATATGTCCGTGTTCACGAAATGATATGACTGCAACAGCACCCTGCAGCATGTCGCATATTTTCTTCCAGACTTACGTAAATGGACATGGCAGCTTCTGCTCTCCCTCACCAATCTCTCCCACTTCTTCACTTTCTCTTATTTCCTCATTAACAGGGCTCGTTATGTGTATCCTCCTCCTCCACTAGGCTAATTTTCCTCTGCTCCACCTCCATCAATGCCTTGGCTCTCTAGGAATCTCTGTCTTGAAGGATACAACCAGTATCACTGACAGGAAGACCAGATGGATTGGCAGACCTCTTTGATGGTGCCACTGATATGTAGGCCTTCTCCTGGCCAACATTCACACTTATCTTGAGGATTTTCCATGTCTTTAAATACTTTTTTTGCTCTAAAGTGTGACTGATGTGATGCGTGTCAAATTCAGGTGTGTCTTCTTGGCATGCTCTGTGGCCCGGTTGGCTGTCAGACCTGGGGATGGAGGTGTGGGAGGGGCTCCAGATAAGGAAAGGGTTGGGGGGGGGGGTGAGATCGACGGGATACGTGGGAAGGAAGGGCTTGCTGTCAGCCAGCTGGACCTCTTAATCCTACAGCCTTGGGGAAAGGGTGTGTGAGTGTGTGTGTCTGGGTGTGTGTGTGTGTGTGAGTGTGTGTGTGTATGTGTGGATTGTGTTTGTCTCGCACAGATTTGTCAATTTTAGCACACCTCTGCTCGACTCTTTGGCCCAGCTGAGCCCACGATGTGTGTGTATATGTGTGTGTGCGTGCACAAGTGTGTTGTGTGAGTGTCTCTGCTCCAGTGAGACACAACCAGGATTTCATGCGCACTGTGTTTACTGTAGTCTTCGCTTTAACAGCACACTGTATATTTATGTCAGGACGACACAGTCTCTCACCCCCTTGATGTTGGAGAGGAGCTGGGGGTTGTTGCAGGGTGGAAGTGTGTGTGTGTGTGTGTGTGTGTGGTAGGGTAATTTTGTACTGTGTTGCTGGTTGAGGGTAGAGGAGGAATGGGGTGGGATGGGGTGGGGGGTCTTGTGAGGCAACAAACGCTGCCAGCGCCACTTGCTCCATGCTGTCCCAACCCATCCCATTCCCTTCTTTTATGCCCAGCCCTGTGAGTACGAGGCTTCTCTGAAACTTGTGTGCGCACGCTTGATCCCGTACTACATCATTTTGTAGCGCACTGGCTGATTGCGTCATCCCCTTGTCGTTCATTAGACACAAAACACGCTATTTAACCAAATTCCATGCAAGCTTCCTCTTTCCTGAGCACCCTCTCCTGCTCTTTCTGTCTCTCTCTCTGCCCCGCTCTCTCTCTCTTTTGGCGTAGACTTTTGCATATATAACAGGCTGGCAGGCTAAGAGCTTGGGACTTCCCCACGCCACACTCCAAGCCTTTGATCCTTTGCTTTGGAGGTAACATCAAAAGGAGAGGCATAGAAAGGCAGCTACTACTGTGAAGTTCAATGTTCAACTTGATGGCTTGGCTGAGGGCTTTTTTTCCCTCTCTCCTCCTCCTCCTCCTCTCCCCTCCCCTCACCTCCCTCCTCCCACCGCTCCCTCGATCCCTTCGCTGCATCCCTCAGCTGACAAAAACACACAGTTTGTAGCCAAGGTTTTTTTTATTTTATTTTATTTTATTTTTTATTTTAGTGCCTCTGACCTCACCTCCATAGAACCAGAATCTGACATAAAACAAGATCTCATCCCCATAAAAAAAACAAAAAAAACTCAGCTATACAGATGGTGTACACAAAGATTCAGATGTTTCCTTTTTGACGCTGAGGTAAAAGGTACTTTTCCAGCGCCTGGCCCTTCTTTTTCTCTCGGTTTCTCCCACTCTGTGTGGGTAACACGCAGCAGCATCCCTATATTGCGCCTTGTTGCATCAATGCCAGGCCAGGCTCTTTGCTGTGGTAGTTGGGTTAGCAGGAGGATAAGGACAATGTACCATATTGTTTTCTACACACCCTCTCTGTGTGGATGCATCCTCAAGCTGGATTTTGGGGTCAGTCCAAACCACACCCCCACAACTTATAAACAGTGGACACAGTGGTTGTCAGTCACCCATTATGTGCAATTTCTGAAACTGACATTCCAGCATCCATCATTGGCTTGCTGTCTGGACAGAAGAGACCACTCGGGCATTGCATTTTTATTTCCAGCTTTTTTCCCCTCCATCTGTTATGTAAAGATTTGTGGCACTTGTACACAACTTACTCAACACTATCTGCTTTTCCCTCTTACAGCTGTTTCTTTTTACCCTGCCTTTGCATGCGTTTGCCCAGAATGACTATAAACACATTTGATTTCCAGCAGCACGCCTTGAAAACTTGTTCTGACCCTTACTCTCTACCTCACTCTGAGAAAAGGTGTCAGGAAGAGCTCAGAGGAGGAGAAAGATCTTCTTTCTGCATTTTCTTTTGCATATATTGTTGACACATGAAGCCTGCAATCAGTGGTTCACAGGACAACAAACGATTTTCATAATGAACGCCTTAACCGAGTTTCTTATGCAAACTCTGTAAATTAAGGAACAATCAGATGAAGCCTTGGCCTTCCAGGTCAAAAGCAGGTTTTCCTATGGTGTCTGCAACTGTATTTAAATGACACAGACTTGATAAGGTGATCTAGAAAACTGAGATGCTTCACTAAATGCTTTTTCGTCTTTTATGAGCTTCCTTGTCTGACTGTGCCAATTAGCAAAGGCGTGTGGCCTGCTTTCCCTCTCCCCTTTTTCCCTTTTTTTGTGCTCCAGCTCTCTTTCTAGATAGACACTTTCTCTATCCTGCTCCTGCACACACACACACACACACACATACCAAACACACATTTGGTGTATCATTAGCTTAGTGTGCGGGGAGGCGTGCGAGCCTGGGCTCTCTCCTGCCTTATCTCCATGTCAATCACAGCGTGTGTGTGAACATCAGTTGTAATGATCTCCATCCAGCCTGTCGGTGCGTGTTAGCGCCTGGCTTCCCTCGCCCCCGGAGCAAGCAGTTCCCTAGCTAATAGATGCAAAATTAAGCTGATCAATAGATGGCCTCAGCTCATTATTGACATGTTATCATGGTGTGGGATTTTTTTTTTTTTTTTTTTTTTTTCTGGTCTGGGGGTTTATATACAGCTAGAAAAGACAGGAGAAGCAAAAAAAAAAAAAAGTTTGCTTTCTTCTCCACATGATTCAGACCACTTTATCTCAGGCCTGCAATGATACTGCATTAAGCTAATTTATTCTTACTCAGTTTTATGCATTTTGGATGCTAAAGCCTCTACTCAAAGTGTAATCATCGGCTCAGTGGTAGGAAATGAGATGGAGACTTTGTAAAGCGCCATATTAAAGATTCATCAATAATTGGCATGTGTGCTGCCGTTTGTGTTGCGGGGGAGGAAGGTGGAGGGGCTCTTATGGACAGATCACCACGTGATTGAGCTAAGTGGTAATTAACCATGAGAGAGGTATGTATGTGTTTTCATAGTTTGTGTGTGTGTGTGTGCGCATATCCAGGAAGATGCATGTGCTGTTGTGTGTCAGCGAAGGTGGGGACGCTGAGGGTAAGGTTGGCTGACAGAGTTGATTTGGAGGTGAGCGTTTGGGGCCATGTGGTCAGGTCATTGAGGGATGGGGTGTATGGAGGTGGCGGTGGTTGGGGGGGGGGGTGACACTAGCCCTAGTCACACAACCGCCTCCCCTGACCCTCTTCAGGTCTTATTGTCTTGGAAGCATCCCCCATTTTAATGAGCTCCAATAACCAAGTCCTTATTACTTATTTATTCATTAAGCCACCGTGGCAAAGCGGCAGTACCCCACTGTGTGAGTGTGCATGTAATTGCTTGTGTGCATTTTCTTTCCCTGTCTCCTGTACACAGTATCATAGTAAATACCATGTTTCAAACAGCAATAATAAGTTTGATTAAAGCTAATTGAACCTAAAATAAATTAGATTAAAGCTAATGAATTTCTCTGCTTGTTTGGGTTACAAATCTATAACCTGAAACCATATTTGAGATTTGAGTTGAAACCTTAAAATCCTGGGCTTTAGCTCTGCTGAGGGAGTATGTCTCATGAATATGGAGGCTGAACCGCTTCAAGGTGTGCAAGTGTGAAAGAGACATGAAACAGACTAAATGTTTGTTAGTTTCAGATGATTCTTTTGTGAGGATTAATTGCCTGTTGGTATGTGTGTGTGATGCCTTCGACATAATGCTTTGTGATTGATGAATGTGCGTAGGTGGAATTGTGTGATAGCGTGTAGTGTTTTCAGAATATCGGAAGTCTTTGTGAAGCCTGAGAGTGTACACATTCTCTCCCTCTGAGGCATGTTTCATAGCTTCCTTATATCCAGTCTGCCGTTTAACTAATTCATAGTGAACTCTCGCAGAACAAAACCAGACACCCAACATCAAGGGCAGCGTTCAGCTCTCCTCCAGCACAATACCAAATACAGCATTCTCCAGCAGAACGTGGGCGCCGCAATCAGCTTACTTTTCTCCCTTAGCAGAGCTCAGCTGCTGTTCACCTTTTTAACTCTCCCCTCCGCAACCTTAAGCCTGCTTCCTGCAAAGGTAACATATGAGTTGCCCAACCTCTTCTCCTCCTAGCCCCTGGCCTGGCCTTGCGTAAGGGGCTCAAACACACCCAGGCCAGTAGATGTGCCTGTTCAACTCCATGTGTGTGAGACTCCAGCTGGAAAGGTCCTCTTCGTCTTGTCGGTTCATTGGCCCCTTCTTCCACTGATCTTCAAGGGTCTTCAACAATGATGCTAATTTAATTACAGACAAAATCAGGATCCCAGTTACTGTGGATATCTAGACTCAGTTATTGTTTCAAGTGGATGTTTACATGGGTTTCAGTAAGATTATGTTGCCTTATACTTATGTGTATCCATGGAGTTATGTTTGGGAACTGGACTGTTTTAAGGCTGAAGATATTTCACCCATTGTTAACAGGTGGAATTAGCCATCGCTTGTTGGGTTGTGAAGTCCAGTTTTGTATGAATCTCACCGTGCTGGTCTTCTGCAGCCAGCAGTGACCAAATCTATACAACAGCTAGCGCCAGGCTACTAAAAAAGCTGCTTTCAGCTTGTCACCACAGCACGTAGTTTCACAGGTTTGGTTTGGCAGAAGGGTATTTATATCTCCAGCTTTAATCAAACCCGCAATCTTTTGCTTGCTAAGGAAATGTGTTAACCACTACTTTATGGAGCCTGAATATTTCTGCTGTGAAATTGAGCATTTTAACTTTGGAGTCTGTGGCAACTGGATCCAGCCTCGAGTAGCTATTTTGTCCCGCTTGCGTGCTAGCTTCGTTTTCCAGCCCAGGAGGAGTTTCACCGTGCATCCAAGATTATTTGATTATTAGCTTTCAGGAGAACACAAACCAGAAATTCCAGTTACCTTTGGCGTTGCATATCTGATAACGTATTTCATTGTTGGCCGTTGTAGAGGGACTTGTTTATCATGTTGATTTGACAAGATGCCCAACCGCAAAAGTGCTGTTGTCATCGAGGCACAAAAAATATGCTTCATACATGCCGCTTAACTTGTGATTGTTTCAGATTAAATGGTGTGAACATTGGAAGATTAGCCTAGAATGAATTGATGAGTAATCCCACTCTGTTAATTGATTAATTTAACAACCATAATAGGTGCAAGTAAAACAAATCAATTAAGATTCATTTACTACCTTTGCATAATCAGAGCTTCCAGGCTCATAACAGTTTGTTACCCTAGTGAGTGTGGAAGTCAGTAAAAGCACCCTAGAGCCTATTTGTGTCCAAGCAAAGGAAACAGAAGGATGTCACTGAAAAAGAGGAGCAGCCGGAGGAGCACCTGGGGAAAAAAAAGGCATTCTGTCGCAAAGCTGGATGCTAAAGGTGCCAGAGTGCCGGTTCATTAGCTGGCCCGATGGAAGACTAGCCATCTCCTGCTGGTCTTCACCCTTCCTGCCACTATTTATAGAGTAGCCAAGAGAGATACTCTTAATGACACAGGACAGTGTTAACCGGGGGTGGGGGGTGGCAAAAGTCAGAAATGGAACGGTGTTTACTTTCTGAGATGAGCTGAGAAGTTGGCGTATTTTGGAATGTGGTAACATCATCCTCACACCTCCTTTGAAAACTTTATATCTACATCCAGGTAGTGTTTGTGGCATGCTGTCCCCATCTAATTAATTTAATTAAATGCAGTAAATATATATATATATATATATATATATATATATATATATATATATATATATATATATATATATATATATATATATATATATATTTTTTTTTTTTAACTTATTTTCTTATTTTGTCTCCTTGTCATTGCTGTAGAAAAAATATGTCATATACGGCTTGTGCAATCCTTTGAAACTTTCTGGTCAGTCATCTGGTGTTTGAACAGCATATTTGTCCACACCTGCTAAGCAAACAGTGACGGAGCATAGCCGTACTTATCTCATGACCCAGTGTTTAAAGGAGTGAAACAAACTTCCACAGCAGACCTGATAAAAATGATAAAAAAAAAAGAAGTGTTCATGGAAAAAAGAGAGTTTAAAGCTAAGCAAGTCTCCCTTTTCTGTCAAAGACTGCAACGCTTTCTGAAATATTCTGAACAATAGTAGTTTCACAAACCTGTTTCTACAGCCTCATTTTAAACGGTGAGCAAAGTCTGAGTTGGGTGGAGAGACAGGAGAGGTCATGTGCACATTCTCCCCCTGTGGGAAAAAAGAAAAAAAAAAAGGCTTGTATGAAAGTGTCAGGGTGAGTTTTTCTGCAAGAAAGAGAGAGAGAGAAAGAGGAGGGGAGTTTGAGGTTTAGGTGGAGATTGTTGGCAAAGGGGGTAGGAGGTGAGGAGGGGAGGTTTTGGATCAGGTCAGCAGCCCCTGTGCTGTCAGGGCCAGTGGAACCCCCAAGCGGTTCTGGCTTTGGAGTAAATATGGGCCCAGTGGACCCCTTCCCCGCCCCAGGGCACACAAACCCCAGGCCTTCCCACATTTCACTTTTATTTTCCTGGTTGCAAAATGCCTCTGGCTATCAGAGCAGGTGGGGTGGGTTTTTTTTTCTTTAATATTTACTCATAAAATGTGCATTAGTAGAACCAAAGCAGCCATGATGGGCCCTCTTGTGTTGGCTAACTTTCTTTCAATTTTGCCAAGGAACTCTTGCGCTGATTCTCTTTACAATAAACACATCCCTCCAAAGACTTGCGCTGTATGCAGAAGCAGACACAACAATGTATCATGTAACAGCACGGACTGGTGTTTTTAAAATTATTTCTATATCAAAAAGATTTCAAAGGGTCTGTGTTAAGCTTTCCCTCCCTCAATTACAGAGAATCACTTTCTCCCCCCTTAATAAATTAGTGTTTGCATAAGCACGTGTTTGCTTCTTCTCTTGCACCTGTGAGCAAAGACAAAGACTGCCAGCTTTATCCGCAACAGATCAAGACAATATGCTCAACTCTCGTTTTTAAAGGGATAAAATTGTAGTCAAACTGGATGGACTAATCTTTTAAGCTCTGTGCAGTTTACTCTGTGCAGCTTTGAATGGGCTCCTCTTACTAGCCTTGATCATTTCAGACTTAAATAAAGCTCTTTATAGTAAGGGGTCTGATTGGTGTAATCTGCAAGCTGTCAAACCCATCTCTGAGCTCCCTCCCGGAGGAGGTGCCGGGCCCAGTCGACTGTGGCATGTTCAAATATGGGTGAGCATTGTTTTTCAGGTGTGAATCAGTGAATAAGCATGTACAGTATGTTGGGATTTGGGGGTGGTGGTGGTGGGGGGCAGGGTCATTTATATGCATTATCTCTATATGTTCCCCCCAGTGCCTGCGTAGAGCTGTCATATTTGTGAAATGAGGTGGCCACAGATGGTCTGAATATCTGCTGGACTCTAGAGCAACACCCAGCATCCATATGCTGACACTAAAACCCAGGCTGCTATCTGTCTGTCTTTCTGTCTTTTACATTGCTCACATGGCTGAAATGCTTTGTGGAGCCCCATTGGTCGTCATCATTCGTCTCCCGGTCCCCTACTGGAAAGTAGACCAGTGTTCGGGAGCCACATTGGCACATAAGGAGCTCTGTTTGTTTGATTGGTCTCAAGCCCTCTGCTCTTAATCCAAAACAAAACGAACAAGCCGTGCAGTGGCATGCGATAAAAACATCAGATGGAGGGCTTTATAGAAAAGAGGCTGGTTGTTGACGAGAAACAGACAGAACAGTCCTGCTAGTTCACACTAAAAAAATTATGAGCAAGACTTCCTCTTCTTCTTTGTCAATATCTCATATTGGCGTTTGTTAAAGTTTGATAGGCTGTAGGAAAAAAAGGTTTATTTTTGGGAGGACTTTGGGTGTCTGGTACGGGTGCTGGGGAGTGGTGTTTGAGGCCAAATTGCTTCTGTGCCAGCTTGTTGAATTGGTAATGACAGTGGTGGAAGCTGGTGTGAGCTCAGGATGCCCGTTCATTTGTCTCTAGGCTGCTTTCCTTCCCCTCTGCCATGAGCTGTGACACGGTACCAGGGCACTAGCTTGTTTTCACTTCGATGACAGTCAGATCTGGGTTAACACTCTGTAGCTCATAAAGTGTCAAACCTTGGTATAGTTGCAGTCAGTCACACGTATGGGTGAGTGGTTCAACATGCAAGTAGAAAACACCCACTCAGACATAGTGCAGCAACAAAACAGAGCTAAAACAAGTAAAAGATTATAGAATTAATCATAAAAAATATGGTTTTCCTCAGGGTAAGGATATTTCAGTATACTCAAAAATGATTATTTCCTTTTAGAGTCATTTATATGTGGCAGCATGACTGTTTTTACACCAGCCTACCCTTAAACACACATACTTGGTAGGGACCCCAGTACAGAATACATTGCTCATAGATTAAAACAGACGCTGAGTAAGCCAGGAATGTGATGAAAAGGAAGAGTTGGGGATCAGGTGGTTTGCAAAGAGGCTTGCAGATGCACAAGGTAACACAGCTTAAAAAGCATGTTCTGTGTGTCTGTGAAGGGTATCAGCTGATTCTGGCTGGCTTTGGGATTGCTACTCACTTTGTCTTTGTGGCTCGCCTAAACTAATGCTATGTTTGGGAGTTTTGGAGAGTCAGACATCAAGCAAAGGAGATCAGCTTAGTATTGGATCCTGGACTCTGACAAGTTCTGGCAATCACATTTTGCTGTGCTCTGGCACCTTTTATAAGACTAAACCTATAAATTTATAAGCATGTGTAATAATCAATAATGACATTAATTGTAAGTTGTAGCCCTTGTCAGCATACCCCCCCCCCCAATCACCATTTCCCTCCTTGTGCTTGGGAAAGCAGCAGACGACAGGAAAATCAGGACAGCGAGGGTGAGTTCATCCCTCTGTTAGGATTTAGAGGAGTCCCTTGTCTTTCACTTCATCAGAGACAATTGAGTCATTCAGATCCCATTGTGGGGCTGGCCAGGCGAGGAGGGGTGCAGGGTAGTGGGATGAGAACAAGAGGGATGTTGGGTGGGAAGACTGAAAGGGAGAGTGGAGAAGGAGAAGCTGTCTGCTGCATAACCCAGAGCAGGAGCACAACCACTCGGATGGCTCTTACACGGTGGGGGTCTGTCAAAGGGGGCTGGCTAGTGTTTGTATGTGTGGGAGGGGGGAGGGAAGGAGAGACAGACGAGAGGAGAGAGTTATCCTGGAATGGAGCAATTTGTCACATTGGAATGGCTCTTGAGTTACATGGGGGGCCCCCTCATAGCAGGAGAGTTTTCAGGTCGCAGAGTTGGGAACAGGGAGGGGCTCGGAGTAGCAGAGAGGGGTCAGAGGTCACGGCCTACTCGAGCCCAGGCCGCGTGCCCGTTAGCAGTGCAGACGGGCCTGCGGAGAGAGAGAGGCAGGAGGCCAAGAAGGGGGTGGTCGGAAAGTCTGGTTCTTGCCAAGGCTCCGTTTTCCTCAGCATGCTTATAAAATCTGCAGGAGAGATTAGTGTGTGAGAACATTTGCAATAGCAGAGCTGAAGTGGAGCCACTTGTCAGGGCATGCCCTCTCTCTCTCCCTCTCTGTTAGACTTTTGGTGTCTCACTACCCCATTGCCACACTCTGGGGTGTCACCTTCACGCTCCTTACCCACCTCCTCAGAATGTCCTCTTGTTTAACCTCCCCTGGCTGCAGCTGTGTTTGAAAATTTGGATCTGTGAGCATGTGTACACGTGATGGCAGGACTTTCCCACGCCTGGATTCACAATTCCTCAAATTTCTCCACCATTGCCCTGTCCTCTCGCCCCTCTGGCACCACTGGATGCTGTCTTGAATTACCTCATACATGACAGCAGCCCCATCACTCTCCTCCTCCTTGTCCTTTTACTGTTACAACACCGCCCTTCTCTCCTACGTTCTCTCCTTCATGGCAATTAATACCCAGTGTAGGGGGGGTGCATAAAAACCCACAAGACTTCAGCTCTGGGGTTTTTACAACCATTCCCTTTTCCACTCTAAGGACATACAAACAAGCATAAACAAACCCAGCTTTTTAGCAGTAAAAGCCGTCTTTGGGTCATAAATGAGTGTTAGCTGTGGAGAAAGACCAGGCAGCAAACAGTTTTTTCCCCCAGCATGGGCTATAACTGAGGACATGGAGTCAATAACTCCCTCCAGCGTCTATCACTGGCAGACACCCCACAGTGAACCCTTCGCTAATTACCACTGATTCAGACACAGTCTCAGTAAGGGTCGCGGCACACTCACTCTTACCAGCACTGCCACACTCACTCACACACACATACAGACACATTCTCAGACGTGCAGAACCGTCCGTTTTGCAAGACGGCAACACAAAGAAGCCGAACATGCACCTACCACACACTTAAGCTTAGTCTCTTCTGCACTGCATAGATTGTTCTAGAGGGATTGATAATGGTTTGAATTTACAAAACAGCAACGCAAACTTTTTGTCACCACGTGCCAACTTGTGATCGTGGGAGCAGTAATTATATTATTACGGTGCCCTTACTGGGAAGAAGCACATGCTCTCGCTAACTTATGAAGTGTGATTTAAGACAATGGGAAGAGAAGAAAGGCACTCCGGTGTCTGGATTGTTTCATCGTGTAAAAGTTTTATTCGCCGATGGCATTATAGACCCATGTTAACTCCAAACTCACTTGTCAGAATTTTTAATGATTATCTGTGGCACTGAGGTTACAGTATAGGGCTATTACCCACCAATGATCGCTCCTCTTCCTTCACACAGTTCCTCAAAAAAGCCTGTTTGGAATTTAGTGTCTGGACCTTTATCAGACCTCGTCAGTAACTGCTTTTTTTTTTTTTTTTTTTTTTATTTGATGTTTATCATTTAAATTAAGCCTATTTTTATTTTCAAGTGCTTTGTTATTTCATAGAAATACAGGAATTTCCAAAGTGCAGTGAAGCAAATACTTGAATGTAATGAAACTGAAGGAGCCATTTTTTCCCCAAAGGCCATTGGTTATTATGCTGTGTGTATCCCCTGTTGCCCTGGTGTCCATTGCTCAAAATGCTTAGGGCCTCCACCTCACAGCTGAAACAGCTGCGGTGACCTCTTTCCCTCAAGCTAGGTGACTGTGACATTGATAAGCAGAGTCAACACTAGGCAGTCAGTGACTGAATGAGCTTAAGATTTTCCTGCGTGGTCAACAAGAATTTTTGCATTTCATACTGATCTTTTTAATAACAGCAGATTTGAGCATTTGCGATGTTTATGGTGATTGAATATGCACATATCCCAGAAATTTTCCTGGTCATTTTAGGAACAGGTACAAGCTAGTCCTTTTAAGGTTGACGCAACCGATGTCATCAAATTACAAAGAAAGCCACCCAGTTTATTACACAGACAGATGTTTCTCTTGACCTGTGTTTCTGCTTATCTGTTTGTGTGTGTGTGTGTGTGTGTGTGTGTGTGTGTATGTGCATGCCAGAAAGAGAGAGAGAGAGAGAGGGTGGGAGAAAGACAGACGTCTGATAGAGGCCAAGTCAATCATTTATGGGCACAGTCAGGAGGTTTAGCCTTAGAGGAGCGTGGTGAGACGCCATGCTCTATTCTCTTTATGGGTTCCAATAAAATGTCTGACAACAGTCACATTTATGACATTAGGTCATCTTAAAGCCATAAGCTGTGTACAGTACCAGCCCTAACTCGACCTTAACTCCAAAAATGTGGTGCTAAATCACGTCTGCTGCTCAGTTAACATAAAAAAATTTGATTTTTGTTTGAAAAAAAAAAAATCCAAAACTGCGAAGGAGCCTGGTTACTATAGGTGTGCTTTATGTTTGTAATATTTGGTTTGCACAGCTTCTTCTTGCTGCTGCTGCTGCCGTTGTGGACTCTCAGACGCGTGCGTAAACCATCCTCACCCCTTCTACCATCCGCCTTAAAATCTTTATTTGCGTTTCCATGTTTTTCAGTTTCCACACCCATACACTCGTCAAGAAATGTCGTCTCCCCTTTTTTTTGTCTTATTTTTTTTTTATTTGGTCTTTTGGTTTTTGCTTTCTGCATTGTTAACATGTTTTGTTTCTTTCTTTCCATTCTGTTTCCTTTCTGCCATTCAGTACCTACAGATGAAATGGCCCCTGCTAGATGTTCAACCAGGAGGTCTTCAAAGTAGACAAGCACTTAAAGATGCCAGGTCCCCTTCACCGGCACACATCGTTGTAAGTAATACGCCGCTTGGTCCTTTATCTCTTTCTTCCCTCATTCACGGCTGACGGAACTGAACAGAAACAAACCCTTGGAGTGAATACGCATCGGTGTTTGCATTCACCCTTAAATCACGGTCGCTAACCATCCGGTCAGTTTTATATAAACTTTTTCTTTTGTGTGCTCACGCTTTGACAAGTGCAGTTTTGTGGATCCCAGAAAGCAGAGTTTTTGTGAGTGTGATCAGGAGGCGAGCAGCACTGGGGGCGGCCGCTGTGGCAGGTGCTGTAATCTCAGGGAAAAATGATAACTCGCAGGCCAGGCTGAGCTGGATGATTGTGGGAAAACTGGTCTCATGTTGACAACTTTTTCATGAGAATAGGCTAATGCTGGGCTGCTAATATAATGCCTTTGAGAGAAGTGTGGGCGTTCCTTCAGCATTGATTACCCTACCCATGTAGTTGGAGGAGTACTCTGGCAGGAGAGTTGGCTGGACAGCCATAGGGGCATATTCACTACATGCACATAATAGAGCATCTATCCCAGGCATGTCAATATCTAAGAGGCTAGCAGCTCTAGATTGAACAGTTGAATGTGAACTTCATAGTTAGCCAAAGGCTTAAAGTTTTCAGGAGGTCAGCGGAAAGGTTGAACATGGGGAGGTGTACGTCACAGGGTTAGCGAGCCAAGAAAATCAATGAGAGTAGGGATTGAGCAGAATTAGTGAGGTGGCCATCAACGCCCTGGGCCGTTATTGGCACAGTTGTTACTTTTGTTTGGAGTCGTGCTTCAACATACTGTTATGAAAAAGAAAATTTGAGAAGGAGAAGCCTTCCAAGTTTGTATCCCCATGAATATAATATCTCCTGTGGTAACAGCCTCAGTAAGGGTTTTTGTCACTGTCAAGACACAGGGTCCCTTTGAGTCACATGTGATCAGTTCAGCTACATTTATGGTGTGTAATAAATACCGTCTCAAACACTTACTCAAAAGTTGGCAAACCAAGGCCTCCTTAGTTTTGTGACCATTTAAGTTTAGCACATAACATAGCTTAAAATAGCAGGACTTGACAAGGCTTTTTATTTGAAACAGAAACCCTGTCAAAAGTGGTCTTTAAGACAAAGAGCCAGCGATGACAGCGTTATTCTGAACAAAACAAGCCCAGCTAAGGCCCTCCTTACCTTCGCCTGTGATGCCAGTGTTATTTTTATACCAAAGAGTTCAGGGGCCTCTTCTTACTCTGTTATTTTCGGAGACGCTGAGAAAAAAGGAGTCCCAACTTCTGTGAAGTCATTAAACTGGTTGTAGGCAGCAAATGCTGCAGGTAAATACTTGAGGTTTTATCCTGATGAGTCATATAGCTGTAAATACCACCTCACATACACATAAACTCGTGCAGCACAATTCACGTTACTTCCCCGCACGAAGATGTGCAAGAGCAAGAAAAAGTGCAGCAGCTCTAACTTTGTAGAATCTGGAGTGATGTTTTAATTAGAGAGCTTGTTTAGCTTCTAAAATGATCTATAATTGTAATTAAAGCACATTTTATAAATGTAAAGATCTGATTTTTCTTTTTTTTTTTCTTTTTTTTTTTTTTTAGAACATATAGAGCATAAGCTCCATTGCAACTCCACACAGTCAGTCAAACATGCAACAATAATAGGCTTGGAACAAAAAGGCAACACCAGCTCAGAAAACAGAAATTGGCTATGGGGCAAAAACAAACATGAAACAGGAAAGATGGACAACCAGACTGATGGAAGAAATAAGCTCGCTGAAGTACAGACCGATTCATAACAGTGTAAAGCAGAAACCGTACCTACTGAGTTGCACCAAAAGATAAGAGACATAAAGACATAAATTGGTCATAAGTGATAGATTTGGGAGATGTAAAAACAAAATGCATGAAGGGAAGAGAAGCCGTGGCCAGTTTTCTCCCAAGTTAAATAAAATACTGACTCGCTTTATTCCAAATGACACTTTAATGTAGTAAAGTGGGATTAAATGTAACAGAAAATTGCTGCTTTTTTAAAAAAAAAAAAAAATTTTATGAGTTATGTTAAAAATAGGCATGTAGCAGACCACATTTTGTTTTCTTGTTGTCTTGTTTTATTTATTTATTTTTGGTAGGGAAAAAAACAAATCGGTATTATAAAATATAGCTCAACTCTTTATCACACTATATCCTTTTGCAGTGCAAAATGCTGTATAACAGATACTGCAGGTCGTCTTGTTTGCCGATATTAGCCAGCAAGACCGACAACAGATAGGCTGTGACACATATCCAACATATAGATGAATCCCTGTTAAAAAAAGGAACAGATTTTTGGAAAAAATAATACCTTTTTTCAAATTCAGTTTTCTAAATGGGTCTTTACAGGGCCGTGAGTTGGATTTGATAATTAATGACTTATCTGAATCCTATATAAACCTTTTGCTGTGCTTTTTCCTTCCTTTGGGCTTTACTTGTAAGCAGAAAACCAAAGAAGCATCACGTTGCAATAGCGGGCGCGCTGTTAAACGTATATCATGATTAGTACTGACAGTGATCAATATGGGAGAATATATTGTAATATCTGTGGTCATATTGCCCAACCCCAGTGTGATCTGTTTGAGAGAGTACACAGGCTGGCAAGATCAGAGGCATTGCAGCATGGCTGCATAGGCACACAACTGGCTGTTAGTACAAGTGATGAAATTGAATGTGAACCTCAGCTTGTATTGTTGCCACTCCTTCCATCCTGCTCCAGCATCCACCTCTGACTGAGAAGGAAGTGTGATCGAATGTTTCCCTGGTTTGCATCATATCAGCTGTCATACATATAGAAAAGACAGATAACTGTGTACAGCATAGTGAATTCCAATGATAACTCCATGCGGACTTCCACAGGTGTCACTCATCGGTCAAGCCTTTTTTTTCTTTTTTCTTTTCTTTTCTTTTTTTTTTTTTTTATAAATCTACAAGATGTAGGTCTGCGCAATCCAATACGTGATCCCCCTATCAATCAACTGTGCTGTAAATGCTAGTTTCTTTTTGTTTACAAATGCAAAAAAATATTCAAGCACTTTGACCTCTTCCTGCCTGGAGCGCTACCAGGCGGCATCGGCGGTGATAAGAAGCTCTTGATTGGCCTGTCGATAACGGCAGTCTGACCCAGAGACAGTTAAAACAACAATAGAAAGAAGGAAAGACGTCGATGGATGCAGATAAAGCCTCTGAGAAAGTGGAGACATAGCGAGATGGGCAGGGACAGAGATGCAGACAGATGGTGTCATTTCTGTCTGGAAGGCTCATTCGAGGTAGAGTGCCGGAGGATCAGCCGAGAAAAGAGGAAGTGACCTCACGCTGGCTGGTCTTTCTGAGGGCACGGTGTATGCCCCTGTTTACCATGCCCTCAAAGGGGGCCACGTAGGACTTTTTGAAGTGGCTGACCACCCCGCAGGCAGCCTCAAAACCTGCCGCTGCTGAACTTTCATGCCATTGGCTGAAAGTTATTCAATATTTATCTGCCTATTGATGTGTATTTCTAGAGGGAGAGACTCCAAGAAACATTTTTATGCCTCACACAGCTCCTGAGGGAACAATCATAAACAGTCCTTACTTTGTCACCTTGCCTTTTATTGTGAGGGTTTAATTTGACACTGCGGACTTGAGGACTCTTTGTGCATATTCAGCTACAGGAAGTAGCCTGAAGCTGGTTGATGAGTTTTGGAATATATACATGACTTAATCGGTCCTACACTTTTATTTAGATAGTAATTATTGCCTTAACAAGTAACTCGAACTATAAGATTGTTTTGGAAAGCTACATCTTACACAGCATGTGTAGATGGCATCAACAGGATTGCTGTAGCAGAAACTCAGGCTCATGTTGGTAATGTCACATCATCATTTGTCTACTTTCAGAAAGTTTTAGATAACACAGTACCTCTAAAGCGAGATACGAAAGCATGTCTTACACAAGTCATTCTAATTGAATCACATTTCCTAATTTGCTATTCTGGGGATGGTGGGTGGGCATGCCCATGTTAAGTGAATACACACACACACACACACACACACGGTCTACTTCTGACATCCATGTGCACACACATGCACGCGCATACACAATCCTAGAGTCTAGAGTCTAGTCCTGGACGAACAATGTCTCCATTGTTTTGTGGGCTTTCACTGGCAGCAGGGGATGGCTGGAGTGTTAACCATTTCCCGACTGCACCTCGCTGTGTGTCATTGTGTGCGTGTGTGTGTGTCAGAGGAAGTGAAGCATGGGCTCAGGGATGAAGAGAAGGAGGGCACTTGCTCGAAGTGTATGGTAATTAGTGTGGAGGAAGTGATGGGAATCTGGCCATTTTTATGGCATGTAAGACCTCCCACCTGAGGCTTTGCAACTGCTCAACATACGTATTTTATTCCCATTCACTCACCAGTTCCTCAAAATAATCCATTCCGGAAGGAGGCTGAGAAGAGTGTGAAATGAACTGACAAGTTTTTGATATCAAGTTTAAAAAACAAAACAAAACAGCTTTAGCCATGCATTCAGAAAAGACACACCACAATGACTCTGTGGATCCCTATTATAGTCCTGCGACTGCTACTCTAGGTCAGTATTAGAGACGGGATCGCATTCAACCTCCTTGACCACTTCTCTGACCATTTTATGGGAAGAGGGATAAAAGGGGCTTCCTCCGGTCTCAATGGGCCGTGCACCTGGGCTGTCCAGACAATCGTCCAGGCCTCTGGGGGGCCTAGCCTTCTCTTTAGTTAATTAGCGATCCCGTGGTCAGCAGCCACCACCCACACACTGTCCATAGGCTTTACCTAGAACACTTTCTTTATCCTGATTTATGCCAACCTTAGGCTTCTGTATTTAAGCCTCTTTTTAAATAACCTACCTCCACCCCACTTTTTGTCATCTTTCTGTTCAAGTGTCCCTCTGTCCATCCTTGACCTGCACTGCAAGAGAAATCTCACATCTCAAACACAGGACTACATTACCATCTGGTTCTTTTAATGCGCAAGTTCTTTCTCAATTGAGTTTTGCGAAAATACTGTATTTTGTCATTCTGCAAACTATATAAATCCAAATTTGCATATAGCACGATTGAAGAGCTTATCCATATCAACCTGTTCCTTTTTGGCGGTGCAGTCCGGCTCTCAGATTAGAGACGGCTGTGCCTGTCCGCTGTCTCTCACTGTCTTCTGCAGACAAGGCGTTCGTTCAAGGGGTCACGCTTACATCATCAGCTCAGGCCAAAATCTGAGGCAGTCGAGACATGGCGTCAGGCCTGGGAACTGTGACAATGAAAATGAGAGCACCTCAGTCATTGTATCTGTCCAACAGTCTGGACGGTGGCTTGTTCCCACAGACAATCCACTCAGTGTTGGCTTAGTCAGCAACAATACCACAACAAAGCCTGAAGAGTCTCCTTGCTCCTTGGATTTGGAACATAATACCTTAACGTGTTAACACACCTGATAAATTGTTAACGGGCCACCCACTGAGAATACAAATTGTTACATTTTTAATTTTTTTGTCAAGTGTCCATATAGAGTTTAAGAACATTGTTAAGCGGCCTCTCTGTTATATGTAATTGTCTCTGTGCGCTTCTCTCGGTGAACTCTAGTGCAGTTTTTTTTTTAATTTCTTGACGTGTTTGACTCTTCAATAACCCCCGTGAACTTCAGCTACCTGAAGAATGTGTGACTATGTTAGACAAATACATCTGAAATATATATTTATATCTTTAAGTATCATTCCCCGTCCAGCTGTTATGAAAAATTATCTAGCTGGCCCCAGGGTCAAGCACAGGCACAAATAGCTCCCAGGAACTAGAGCTCTTCAGTAAACTAAAGGCCATGTTGCTTTTCTCTACACCCTTGGAAACATGTCCTAGCGTGTCCTTTCTTCCACAGGAAATCAAAGTTTCCCGGCCCCTATTTTCTTTTCCTCCTGTATTCTGTAATCTCAGGAGATTTAGGGACATTAGATAAAAATGTGCCAGTTTAACCTCCAAATGTCTCCTAAAGGAAAAAAAAGAAAGAAAAAGGAACAGGTATTTCAAAAAGCTAATAAGACAGTTCACAATTTTAATGCATGTAGCAAACATCTGAAAATCTTTGCTCTGGGGACTCAAAGTCAGCATCATTTTATTTCTGGCTTAATTTATAATTACAATTCCAGCAGTTCTAACATCAGTAAAAGCATGACTAGTGACACACTTCATCCTGTTGCCTGTTTGCAGTTCAAATATTTTGATCTTTTGCCAAAACGGTGGTGACACTAGATCCCTAGATCAGCTGACTGCTGCTGAACATATGTGAAGGTGTGCATGCTGAGGAGATAAAATGTTCTACCAAAGTGAAATACTGTTTGAACAACCAGCCAGCCAGTACCAACAACCGTGTAACCCCCGTGCCGAGCCAGTGTTCTGCCATTCTCTCTGAGTAAAATTAGCCATAACGGGGCCGAACGTGCACCCAGGAGAAAGCTGAGCCAGCAGAGATGAGGTAGTAGCTTAAATAACTAAAAGGCCAGGGGGATGCGTTCTTTCCAGGGAGAACATGTTGCTTTCTGCATAAAACCTGGTTGGCCGGGATTGTGTGCAGATATCTGTGTTTGTGTGTGTTTTTGTGTGTGTGTGTGTGTGTGTGTGTGTGTGTGTGTGTGTGCGAGAGAGAGAGTACGAGTGAGAGAAAGAATAGACGAGAGATGGAGAGCTGATATAATTGTGTGACTTGGGAACGTCCATCTTTGCCTTTCAGGGGCCCTTCTGCTGGGAATTCCCTGGACAGTCAGATCTGAGCCTTCACCAATTTCATTTGGTGAGAGACCTTTGAATTCCAAAAATATCTTCTTGGATTTTTCCTTTCTTTTTTTTCTTTCTTCTTTTTGGTTGATTCCACACACAAATTAACAGCTGATAACTGATGATTTAAAACAAACAAAAATGAATGAAAAATGAAATCCTGGTGATGTTGATGATGATGATTATGCTTTGCTGCTCATTGCGCTAATTCACTGCTGCTGCTCTAATGCTAATGTGCTTCTTAATGTCTAAAATGCCTTCATCCAGGGGATGGTATATGAGGGATCTCAGACTTCATTCTTTTATATCTATTTAACTTCATGGATTGGATTTTTTTTAATGTTCAGCTTCATTTGGCTTTGAAAATGTCTGTGTATGTCTAACTGTTTTTACTGTCTGGATCTTTGTGGTTTAACACTTTTTAAAAGGAGTCGCACAAAAATGTATGTATGTTGGTTTTAATGGGTGACTTTCTGTTTAGATGTCTCCTCAGTGGCAGGGTCAGACCGATTTAAGACTACACTTAATATCACTGGATGTCAAAGAAACCTGGAAGGGCTACATACTTTTAAAAAAAAAAAGAGATTATTGTTTCAGATGCTTATTATAAGATTATAGCTGTATCAAATGACAGTTCTGTAAGTATGTGCAAAAGCCCTTAACCGGCTTCACGATTGCTTATGTGTGTTGGCTAAACTTTAGTCAGTGGGGGCAGTGGGCACCCCAGCCACCCTTGGCTCTGCCGCTGTCTCTGCAGCATTTGGGTCCAAATTTGATCATAAAGCAGTAACCCGTTTAAAAAAAAAAAAAATCCCCAGAAAAGTAGAGCCTAAAGGTAAAGTTAGTGCTGTTTCTGCTGCAGTGCTGACATTCTGAGGACATCAGTAAGCCTTGTTTTGATTTGCTTCAGTCGGGCATTGGGAAGTCAGAAAGAGGCTGGCATTACGAAGCCCATCAGAGACGTCTTAATCTCCTCTGAGACATCCGTGGCTCTCTGGCTTGCTTACTTGGATTGTTTGACTAATCAATTGCTTGTTGATTTTGCACACTCTGCGCAGCCTTTGTTGTTAGAAGGGGGGGTAAAAAAAAACAAAACTAAAACATAGCCCCTTAAAAACAGGCCGAAGGGGAAATCAGCTGTTAATATGATGGTTAACATTCCTCTGCCGATGTGTACGTGATTACCCCACCACCGCCGCCACCACCTTCCTCTCGCTTGCCTTTGCTAGAACTTGTTTGACAAGGTTTGTAAGGATCACTGTTGGGTGTGCCTGTCTGTCTTTCTCTGTGTGTATGCTTGTGTCTTACAAACAAATCTTTGTCTACACCTGTGTGTGCGCAGTGTCCTTGTGTCTAAGGTGTGACTTGGGATTTAGATGGTAGGCAGTCAGGTTATGTTATAACTTTTATGTGTTTGCGTACAGAAGTTTGGCCCCGTTCAACTTTGATCGCTGACTTTTAGACTTTCAAGGAGTAGCTCGAAACCCCTAACATATGACGAAGAGTCATAGTTTATTTGCACAAAGAAACAGGATCAAGGTTCAGTGGTAATATTAATGAATAATCCTAATTTATGATGAAACACTCCTCACAGGCTGGCAGTCGGGCGTGCTAGCATTTGAGAAATATCCCAGATAGGACGATCCCCGGTTGCCTTTCTGTGGTCAGCCTCGTGAGTGACAACAGACTCAGCAGTTCGGTACGCTACTGTATTAACACTGGAGGCCGTTTCACAGGGAAACTTGTTTTGACAGAGCTCCAGGTGTCTCATTGTTAGGGATGGCATGGTTCAACAGATTTACCAATTAGCACCGGGTTGAGTGCGCAGGATGGGTGGGAGTGAGGAAGAAGAGGGGAGGGAAGAAATGAAACTCAGTGGGGGTGGAGGGAGAGTTGGACAAGGCCGATTTGGCCACAGTGATGGAATGAGGTTTTGTGCGTGTGTGGGGGGGTGGGGGTGGGGGTGTAACCATAGGGAGGCAGGCCCGAGTAAGGCGATCCTTGACCTCATTTTTTCCCCAGCAGTAGTAAGGACAGGCCTAAGGTTTGAGCTGAGCCACAAAGAGGAGGGAGCCGCTTCTAGAGAGAAGAGGCAGTAGGAGGGTAGCAGTGGCTTAAGGCAACTTTTTAGTAGTTTGTGGCATTTCTGTTGCAGACAAACTCCTGGCACTTAATTCTGCTGTCATGCGCTGCTAACACAGGTCCATCTGCAGGAGTGGTAATTTGTTTTCAGCGCCCCCCCCCCCCGGCTTGCTTGTTCTCACTCTGGTACGAGGCCGAATTGTGTGGGATTAAACAAAATGTTATTACTCCGTGCCATTATTACTCTCACTAACCCTCTTTGTTTTTCCTCAGAAAATTCTGCTCCTTTTTTTCCAGGAAGTTTGGAAGTGAACTTTTGAGAAGGGGGTGAAGAGATTTAGCGAATATATCCCAGGGGTGGGCTGCAGAATTTAGAGTGTTTTTTGGCTCTTGATTATTAGGACGTGCACACAAATTCTTTGTAACATGCATGTTGTTTTGCAGGGATCACTGCCCTTTATTTAGTTATAAAAGGGGTGTGTGTGAATATATATATATATATATATATATATATATATATGTGTGTATATATATATATATATATGTGTGTATATATATATGTGTATATATATATATATATATATATATATATATATATATGTATATATACATATGTGTGTGTGTGTGTATATGTATATATATATATATATGTGTGTGTGTGTGTATATGTATGTGTGTGTGTATATATATATATATATATATATATATATATATATATATATATATATATAAATAAACTAGTGTAGGTGTGTTTGCAGTATTCTGCTTCTTTCAAAATGACAGCCTTCTGTAGTTGAGAAAAATTCACTTTTCAGAGGAGCATGCCTTTTTTTGAGCCACAACAAAGAGAAGTCAGGCTTTTTCTTTATGTAGGAAACTGTCAGTTTACAACAACAACCAGACTACAACAGGGGCAGGTAGCAAAGTTGAGGAGCAGCCGTTTGTCTGATGCTTTAGTCAGCAAAGGCATGGCGTTTAGTATAGGTTACTGTTTAATATCAAGGACTTGAGTTCATAATATATATGTGATTTACCTGGACCTATTATCTTTTTCCTTTTATTCTCTCAGTAAGCCAGTGTATGTGCTTCCGGCTACTCTAAAGGATGGGTTTTAGACAGTTTTTTTTTTTTTTTTACATACTTACCTCTTGCTGATGTCAGTGAGAGCAGATATTCCTGATGTGGTCATCTCAGGCACCCAGCTCTGGTTTGTTAGGACTGTGGAGGAGCTGGACAAAGGCAGTACAATGTCTTAATCATGCAAAGTAACTGTAGTAGAACCTACACATAAAAATATGACATTGGAAAATAAAATTTAGAAATGATAATAGGTCCCTTTTTTATTGATCTCACAATAGCAAAAACAGTGGTAGGTGTTTTTTTTAAATTGTCCTAGATGGCTGAGATTTAATTTCATAATCAAGTCAGTAAATTTTAAAAACTTTGAGAGTTTTGACAGTTTTTTCCCCAAAATATTTAAACCCTTATTACCAAATGCTCCTGCACATTATTTGTGGGCTATGGGCAGAGAGGAGCGAGAAATGAGGCATCTGAGACAAGCCACATGTACTTCAAAGATTTAATAAATGCAAACACTAATCAGAAAGCAATCAATGATCCAACTACAGAAGGTGTTTCAAGGACATAGCCAGTGAGTTATTGTTGCCTCCTTCTTTATAAACTCTGGATCACTATGTGGCCTCACAGATATTTCTGGTTTTATAATGATTTAGTACAGAGTGATCCCACAATTGCTTTGGCAACTGTCTGTTCTTTACATATGAGCAAGCAGCTTGTGATTGAGAGTGATGGAGACAGTTTTTTGGAAAGGCCAAGGATACAGGGACTATAGTGGGGGAAGATGGAAGGGGAGGGGGAGGCGTGGAGGGGAGGGGAGGGGGTGTATGAAGCCCGCCAAATTCCCCAAAGAACAATTTACAGTTATGGATGAATACACTGTCGCAGTCAAATTTTGCCTCCGTGAATGTGTATGTGTCGGAGACGGTGGAATGCTGAGTGATTCCAGAGAGCACTTAAGCTGCCTTGAATTCAGTTTTCTGTTCCCATCCGCTTTATAACAGGAGAGGAGGCTTTTCTTTTGGAGTTTGCAGGGGTAAACACGGGGTATCTGCTTTCTGAGTCATTTAGCATCGTCCTCTGTCACCTTCCTCATATATTCTAAACTGTGTTTTCTGGTTTGTCGGGGCAGCCTGATCGAGACTAACCCCCCAATTTATTTGATTTGTTCCTCTCTGCGGTTCCAATGAAGACCTATCTGAACTTTTCTTGGATTTGTTTGGCTCTGGTTTTGATGTGCATGTTGTTATTTATTTATTTTTTCCCTCCGTCTTCCAAGTGTGTGTAGTCGACAGTGTCTGAGTACCAGGCCTTGCTTTTGTCTCGGCCCGGGGAGGGAATTTGATGTGATGCTTATTTTCCTACTCAGTCACTTTCTTTGAGCATTTTTTTCCCCCCTCTGCTCCTGTTTTTCTTTTTGTTTGTTTTGTTTATGTTTTTTCTAATAGTCCTCGAAGTTTGGGACACTTCTTTGAGGCAGGTGACGCAGCGATAGGACTGCTTTTGCATACCTATGCAGGTGTGCGCACGCTTTTGTATTTATTTATCCAGCCTTTCCGAAACGTCTGCTCTAATTGAACGGCCCGTTAAAAACGTCAGTGAAATCAGTCAAGTAATAGCAGGAGGGAATGTTGATGGGGTGAAAAGGAGAGCTGCATTGTGGGAGATTAAGGAGGATCATCATCCTAGAGGTTTTGGATGAAGCGAGAGATGGCTCAATACTCACAGTATTGGCTGCTTTTCATGGGAGAGAAGTCTAAACTAATGTGTCAGACCACTTTTTCTCATCAGCAAGATGTGCTATAGACGCCCAGCACTGGCTAGACACTGCCTTCGAAAGATGCAGAGAAATGCATGCTGGGAAAAGAATAAACAAGCTTGTCACCAAAGTTGGGAAGAATCCTTAGTGCAGCGCTACTGTCAAAAAGCAGCTTCCAATTCATACATTATTAACATTACCTAAACGCATTATTTGTGTATTTATTCATTCATTTGTCTTGTTAACATCCTCCTGGAGTAAGATAAACAGCGCGGCCAGACTGGCTGTGTGACAGTTGTGTGTGAGATTTGAATAAAAAGCCCAGCAGCGTGATTGGAGCGAGACAGGAGCCGATTCTGTGGACACCAGACTTCCTCTCCAGGCTCATTAAGGGACAGTAAGGCGATGATGTCGAATCGGCGCGCACTTTACCGGCCTGCCTTTTTCTTTGAACAGCATCGCCCTCTTATCTGCAACATGCTCTGTTCCTCCATAACAAGAAGCTCGTACTCCCATGCACGCACACGCTCAGTCTGTTTCTCTTTCTCCCCCGCACACACATTCTGCCTACATACACACTCTTCATACTTATTTAGTTTGTGTAGACAGAAAACTCTTTAAGTATGTGGCTTGTCCACAGAATTTTGGCAGCTTTTGTTGTATTTTCTCCTACGCTATCGAAAAAGCCCGGTCCTTGTTTTTTTTTTTTTCCTTTTTCTTTTTTTTCTGCACAGACATCACAAATGGATATTTTAATTGGAACTTTTGGCACTGTCTCCATCTTGTGTTGGAATGGCAGACAAGTGAGTGGCTGGCGAGGCCAGGGTTGGGCTGATTGGTGTGTAGCGAGGCGTGCCTAAATCAACTGGCAGCATGAATAGCTTGCTTGATTCTCACTGGCATTCACTGGAATCCATGCCCTTTTTTTTCCTTTTTTTTTTTTTTTTAAACAAGATTCTTTCTTTAGGAAAAAAAGTGTGGAATAACCAACAAGGGAGAGAGAATACCTCCTGCTTCCTTGAAGCATGACTTCCCTTTTGTTTTGCTGGTGCAATTTACTTGCCTTTATGCCAACTCACTCCTTGGTTCTTTTGTGCTTTTGTCAGATTGAAATGGCTAACCCATGTTGTTGCTGCACCCCAGCCATAGATTCAGTGACTTCACAGCTACACGTGACGTTTTTGAAATGTACGATAATGAAAACAAAAACATGCTACTGCAATGAAATATCACTTTAGTCTTAATGTTTTTATTTTTGAAGTATATAACTCAAAGGAAGTGGTAAGCCTGCTGGGATTAGTGCAGTTGTGGCCCTGATGATGATTAAAAATATCTGCTTTTTCAAGTGGTTTTCACTCTTCAGACTGTTGCAGAGTTACTTATGACTCCGTTATGTACCATTGCTTTTGGATATCTTAAGCTGTTACACAGCTTTGCGAAACCATGACGTCACACTGCGATCTCTGCTCACCTTTGGGTTCAACCGTGAGGATTAAAGCAGTTGAATACAACAGATAAACGCTTTCAGTGTGCTTAATTGTGTTGTTGTTTCTTTACGTGAGTAGCGCTAAACCCATTATTTCCACGCATGACTTCAATTGCAACAATTCAGAAATAATTAAAGCAGTCTACTCACAATTCTAGATTATGCCGGAGATTAAATAAGCATATGTTGCTAGTGACTCATTTATTCATTTATTTTGGAATTTGAGGAAGTGTCCACTTCCCGAATTCATGGAAAGTGAATAGATCACCAACCCCAAGTGACAAGCTGGGCTCGACTCCTGTTCCAGCTTTGGCTCCACTGCGGCAGCTAATGCAGACCACATGTTTGAGCCTTGCATCTGCATAAGTGTACACCTGTTTAAACTGTGGACAGGCTTTTACCCCAAACAGTAAATTCAGGGAGACTCACGCCAGAGGTAGAGTGGCTGCAGAGCCGGGTCAGGTTGGAGTCATTGTAATCCTCCTTGACATAATGTAGTCTTTGTATTTGGCAGGGCCTGTGTGCATGTGTGTGTGCATGTGCATGTTTATGCGTGTGAGAGAGAGAGAAGAGAAGGAGGAGAGAGAGAGAATGCAAGAAAGATTATGTGTGTGTGTGTGTGTGTGTGCAGGTGGGGTTGGGTGAGCTGTATACTTTGGGCATGCAAATAAGTGTTTTTGTGTATGTGTGTACGGTAGTGGGCCTTTCTCTTTGGGCTGGTAGTCAGTGCTGTGTAATTACCTGGCCGTCTGCCACCGAGCCCCACTGGAGCAAAGACAGAAGTGAGGCTGTGTCTTACACAACGTAACGCAGCAGCTGGCCTGAACCACAGGCTCTGAGTTTGTTCAGTTTGGGGTCTGGACACATTCGATCTTTTGACACACACATGATGAGTTGGGGCGATTTTAAAAGAGTTGAGTTAAAAAAAAAAAGCATACATATTTGCATAGATTGTTTCAAAATGAGAACCGATTTGAAGAGTTTTTTAAAATTTCCATAAAATATTTTATCTCTGAAAAATCTCCACCAGAACTTCCCACAGCCAAGGGTGGCACCTGCAGATTGTCTGTTGTTGGCTGTTTACCCAAAAGTTACTCAATTTGAATTAATGCAAAACAGAAAGGCTGCACATTCTTACATTGAAGATGAAAAAAAAAAAAACCAACAACAACAACAACAACACGGGGGGCATTTTTGCTTTATAAATTACTTAGTTTATGAATAATGAGAATTCTTAATTAGTTTTAGCTGACTGAAACAAATACAAGGCCACAGGCCAAAAAAGGTCATGAAATGTTGCCACAGGGTAAAAACAAAAAAAAACCCTCCTAACTGACAGACATAGACAGAAATGATGCCAGCCAATCAGAAGCCAGGAGAAGCCACAAGACAGATTTATAGCATTAGTATACAAAAAAAAGAAAGAAAAGGAAACACATCTGAACTTGCATGTGACTTCTCATTGCTTCAGCACTTCTAATGCTGAGGTGCACCCTCTGCTTGCAAAGGCCAACGTCCTAGGTGCACAGGCGGGCGCACGCCTGTGCAAGCACACACTGCGATGTCAACCTGCCTATCCCGCCATTTTAATTGTTATATCTCCTCAGCCTTGATATGAGCAAAAAGGGAGGCCTCTGCAAAACCTGGCACATCAAAGGCTACCTCCCCTAGTCTTACAAGTTGCCTGTCTCTTTGGAGGAGCCCAGGCTTCGGAGAATCAGAAAGGGGTATTGGAGAGGCGGTGTGGATTCCCGGCTTGAATGAGTTTGATGGACTAATTGTAGCCCCCAGTGGACACAGGCACACATCACAGAGGGCTGGCTGAGTAGGGGAGCAGAAGCTGCTGCTGGAAAATATTCCTGCTAGCTTTGCCCTCCATATCTGGATCTTTGCACATGTCCCCGTGCTACTTTTGATTGCGGTATCCTGTCTTAAGTAGATGGATGTCATGAATATTCCCGCTGCTCTTTTCCTCCACCGTTCCTCCATTCATTATATTGGACATTTCAGCCCTCTTTTCCTTGGCTTGCTGTAAGCTTAGATACTCTTTGTGTTTTCCCACAAAGCTGCAGTGTTTTGGTGTTTTTTTTAAATTTTTTTTTATTTGTTTGTTTTCTGAGAGAGATTTGTCTGCTCACTTTTACATTCTCCCTTGGAATTAGAGCCTTTTCTCTATGATTGCGTCCATCAGTGATGCAGGCATTGATAACAGTGCACGCTGGCCTCTACATTTAATAAGCCTTCTGGCTGAACTGTAACACAATGCACAACAAAGCAAACATTGCACACACAATGCCTTACTACCAACAACATTACCAACTGGCTCGACTGTAGTGGTGATCAAAAAAAGGCCTCTCTGTAGCTTTGAACAGTTTTCTTTATTCCCTATCTGCATCAAAAAGAAATCAATAGCCAAAACTTTTGAGTGCATTTATCGGCTTTTCCTCCCATTGCTCTTCCCTCCCTATCACCAGATTGGCAGTTGTATATTATGCCAAGAGTAAAGCACAGTTAAAAGGAGAAAGGCACAAGGAGATGACACCAGCAAGGAAACAGCTTGTGTTGGGTAGGGCCTTGGCTGGGAGAAAATCAATGAGAGGGAACACTTCCATACACGGAAATGGCACAATGGGAGGGAGAGGAGGGAGTAAAGATTCTTTTTTTTTTTTCTTTTTTCTTTTAGCTGAAAAATGATGCATTTGTTTTTCCCAGGGAGAGAAAAAGCAAAGACGAGGAAAAAAAAAAAAAAACACTCTTCTGAACATCTTTTGAAAAAAAGCCAGTTCTTTGGTGAGGTTGAGTTGTGTGGTTAAGGTTTGTTTTATCCAACTGTGCGGAAGCGTGTGTAGCTGTCTTTCAGGTTTCTTTTTAGTTGAGGCGCAGAAAGACTACTCATGGCATGTTCAAGGGCACTCAGTGGACACGGATGCCCTGCAGGAGGCGGAATTATGAATACAACATGAGTAAACAGACACCTACATATACTATTAAAAATAGTAAGGCTAGCACTTGGCAAGAGACCATCTTTAAGAAGTAATTTGAGCCGGTCCGTAGCAGTTCAGCCTTACTCTACTGAGGGTCATTGATAAAGACTTATAAAAAAAAATCAGCTCTAATTTGCCTGATAGTGGTATGATTTGCACATTGGCGGTAATGTATTCCTGTGTGCATTCCTCCAGTACAACCGTTTTAGTATTCAGTTTAGTGATAAAGGATTTTTTTTTTTTTTTTTTTACACAGCAGCTGTGAACAAAGAATACAATAGCGCACAAACTTGAAACACAATTCCAAGCCTGAGCCTTGAATGCCATTCAGACTTCACTGTGACTGAGCAAACCCATTCAGTGGGAGTACGCGGCGGTTGAAGAGATGGTATCAAGTTGCCTGCAGATGGAGGTCAGTGTGACTGGCACAGTTGGCACCTTGGCACAGCAGCAGTGCGCTGCAGCACTCAGCTCCGCAAAGGATGCGTCGACTGAAGGAGGGGACTGGGGAGCGGAGCGTTCTTCTCACTTCTCCCTTTTTTTTTTATTGTCTGCGCTTCCTGTTTTGAAAGCCATTAAGGAGCAAATTTCCTCACAGCGAGAAGGGAGATGAAAAGGCCCGGTCTTTTGAAACATGTCCAAGCACAAATGTGAAAAAGAGGGGGAATGATAGCTATCTGTAAACATCTCTGTCGAGGGGTCGACGGAAAAGGAATTGTGAGGGGGGAAAATGATACATTCATTTGCGTTCTTCTTTTTTTCTTTTTTCTTTTTTCTTTTTGATTTGCTGATGAAAGCGATGCTGCAGTTTTTGTTCCAAGCCAGCTGTATTGCTCTTTTCACTACCACACTAATGTATCAGGGCAGAATCGCATAACTACACTGCCACCACCCTCTAACCCCCTTCCGAAAATGCTTTGTGACATCTGCATCCACACATGTCTGCATTCACTGTAGCCAGTGAGTATTTATAGATGAGTTGGTTTTGTCATCCATTGATCCTTGCAGGTTCTCTGATCACAAAATTGTACTTCTAAGCAGCGTTTATGTGCCATCATAAAGGTAATCTCTATGCATTTGAACAGAGAACACAGAGGTTGCCTGCAGAAGCAGACTCAATTGGGTGCTTGGCCATTCTTTGTTTTTTTAAGTCCAACATGGGTTAGTCATAACTGCCACAGCTGTCCTGTTTAGTTGGCATACAGTATATTTACACTAGTTTCCTCTCAGTAGTGCTTGCCTAGTTTCTCAAGAGCAGCAATAGCTTGGTGCTGCAGACTCTCCTCCTCCCTCTCCTTGTCCTCCTCCTCCTCCTCCTCCTCATCCTCCTCCTCCCCCCTCTACCCCTCACTGCCCCCGAGCCTGGCCAGTCTGTGCCTCTTAATAAAACCGACAGGCTCTAATTGGGCTTAATTGCACCCTTCGGGCGTCGTCAAAAGGAGTGTTGCTAAACAAACTGCAGGGTCTGCAAGCAGGCCAGCCAGTCCTAGGCTGCACGTTGGCCGCTGAGCTCATGCCTCCATGTACGCATACCGATCACCAAAGCCCGCTGCATAAATGCACAGCATATGTGCGTGTTTAATGGCATATTAGGAATGTGCATGAGTAAGCATCAGATTTAATTGCGTGGGCGTACGTGTGTGTGAGTTTGGAGCAATGCAGCAGGCCATTCATTCCTCTCAGTGAGCCAACTGAACAAGAGATCACAAGTCTGAGAATCTTATGCATTCAAGTATGCAGCATCACCTGACTCTGAACCTCTCAGCGCTCTCTGCCGCTAAATCGGCATCGACAGTAAAACAGAGTACGTCTGTGTCTTTGAGGAAGTGTCTCCAACTCCAGGTGCCAGAAAAGCCTTTTAAATCCCCACTATTATGAAAACCCCTACCAAACAAATCCCTGTCTGCCTTTCAGCTATGTAAGCAAAAAGATGAAGTAGTGCTCTACATCCCAGTAGCACCACCTCCTGGTTAATGGACAGGGGCGGCCATGATACTGATTTCCTTTCTGAATGTGGTCTGATTCAGAGAGGTGGAGCAGGCGCTCCCCACATGGGCCTTTGATGGGTCACTGGCCACAATCGATGGAGAGCTCCAAATGCGATTGAGTCATTGAAACGGCAAAGCCTAACCTGTGTGTGTATGAGGTGGCGGCGACCCTAAAGCTGCAACCCGCAAGGAAAGAAAAGATAAATCAGTGAGCACAGCACAGCCCTAAAATCCTTCTGGCTATTTTTTCCCCTTCTACCCTTTGAGCTATTTACTCATTACAGCCTTTCAGAGCCTGTTAGTGTTCCCGAAAAGTTTCGGAGTTCCAGTTTGTTTTGAAGGCGTGCAGCTTGAGACGAAAAATGCCATAAACAGGATCGGTTCTATTATGCAGCGTTATGCCAGGAAAGACACGGGGAACAAGGCATCCACTGTGTTTTTGTCCAGAGCTTAAAAGTCATGTAATGATGCAGTGGCTGAGCTGGAGGCCCCATAAAGACTGGAAGGGCCTCATTTCAGTGGCCTGCTGCTGCTCCAGTGCCGGACTGGCAGACTCCATCACCGCTTCTTTTAGGAAAAGAGGTAGAGCACATAATTAAGATATACAGCCCAGGGTGGACTGAATATATAGACTGAAAATATAGAGGAGCAGGCCAGTCTGCCTCAATCACACCCTGTGGTTTAGTGTTTGGCTATAGACGGTGCCCAGACCTGTATGAGTGTGTGTCTGTGTGTGTGTGTGTGTGTGTGCGTCTGTGAGCAGTGTGAGCAGCATGCTATAAAAGGCTGGTGAGTTGAGCCATAGCCTCTCTGTGTGTCAGGGTCACAGTGAGCCAAACTGTTTGTGTGTGTGTATGTGAACACGTACACATACTCCGTATGGGTATTCTGTGTATTCATTTGTGTGTGTGTGTGTGTGTGTGTGTGTGTGTTAAGGATGCAACCCTGCTCCCTGACCCAAAGTTCTTCACCATCCCATCTCTCTGTATTCATTCCTGTTGTAATATATAATCCTGCTGTCTGGGGCAGCAGTGTGTATCTGAGAGGACACATCATCCACTGCCAGTGTACACACAAATGCACACGGACATACACACACTTTGCAGCTCACGCCTCAGTTGTTTCAGTGCTTTGTCACTCTCTAATGATAACTATCCATCAATGGTAGGGGCGTTGCTCTTGGAAATGAAGATGGATTGAATTAGCGCTGAGTGTGCTGGCCGCTGCGTTGTGGCGGCAACCCGTAATTACACTGTCAGGACCATTGAACCCCCCTCAACGAGACACTGAACTTAACACATTTACACCAGGGTTGATTACAAGGTCTTTTAGTCTGGGCAGATTCAGATCATGTAGTTCTTAATAGCAAGTGAAAGGCCCAGTCATTTGTGGAAGATTAGTGAATCGGTGTGATGTGTGTGCAGCAGTTCCCTGAAGTGAAGGCGGGCGGCTGCAAATTTGCCCTTATGGTTTGAGAAGTTATAACAATTGCAGAAGCTTCGTGCAGTTTCAGTGTCCCGTAATGAACAATCACATGTGGGAGCAGTCATGATTGGAGCTAGCCTGCATACTAGAGCGAAAGAATTTAAAGAAACGCATGCAGCTGGGACTCACACTGAAACTGCTGCATACATTGAGGGGATCTTACTTTGATGTATACATGCCAGAGATGCGTACGGGCCAAAGGCTGATATTGACATTATATTTACCAGCAGCATACTTTTGTATCTTATCAATTATATGCTGGCTAAATACTTAAAGATAGTGTTTCCTCTGGCACAAATGAAGGAATAACAAGAAAAACCCAATAAACTAATCAAAAAAGATCAGTACTGGATTCTGCCAAACATTGCCCACACTTTTTGTTTTAAACACTGGCATTGATGCAACCCTGACAGATGCACAAGGTTCAGTTTCTTTCTGAACCTTGTTAAGTCTGAATGCCAGACTTTGAAATTGTTTACAGTTCCTCATACAGTTTATGGTTGCAAATATTGAGATATGCAAGCATGCAGTTTATCCTTAAATGTTGTGTTAATGAATAGGGAAATTATCTGTCTGATAAATGCACCATTAGCTTAGAGGACTGATGAAGGATAACTTAATTTTGCTCTTCTTACACACTATTAGAAACCAACCGTGGTCTATGCGACATGCGACTACTGTGCGCAACTTCATAAGATTTAAGAATTTAAAAAAAAAAGAAAAAAAGCCACAGAATAATATTTTGTTGGTACTTAGCTTTTAGGTATCTGTGAAATACACAGCAGTAAGTTACACAACTGGTCTCAGAAGAAGCATAAACACAGATGGCGTTGATAGTATAGGCAAGTAACACAAGTAAAAACAACCAGCCTCCCCTCCCCACATTCACCACGCTTCACTATATTTTCCCCTCTCTCTGGAACATGAAAATTGGGCTGAAGTGTTTGTTATTAAACACGTCCGGGGGAAACTCCAGGAAATGGACTTCATTTCATATAGAGGCACATGACTCAGAGGATCTTAGTGAACCAATTAACCTTACCTCAGCTCATTAAAAACTCTCCTTTCATGGCCAGAAGCAGCAACTCATCTGCTAACACGGGACATGAAAGCACAAATTTGTCCATCCAAAACTCTTAAAAGTAATTGGAAAGGTAGATACGAAGGGCCAGTAATCTAGTGACACAGCCTAACTTGAGTGAAGTGAAAATAGAGGTGATTATAGGGCGAGCAGAAAGCTAACGCGCATGATCTCATAAAAATCTGAATATAATTATCAGCTCTGGAAGTGTGCAATAGATCTTAAAATTACCCTTCAGGATTAAGACTGTTTCACTCAAGGTCACGGCGAGGTAGAGGGGCATCCTGAGTGCAGCAGAGGCTGGAAGGACAAAAATGTCCTCTTCACACAATGAAAATCAGTAGTGCCTCAATTAAGTTAGTGCCAAGAGAGCTGTAATGCAGCAGCTTTAACTTCAGATATAACGCCATTACTGACTGACAATATTGCACATTTACCAGCTGTTTTTCTGGAAGATGTTTTTCTATGAAAGCACATTGTGTGCTTTGATTTTTTTTTTTTTAAATCAGTAGAGGGACAACTAAATATTATTTACTAAGGTAAGACAGTGTTTTTAGCACAGCAGTTACATGTCTAAGCTTAGCGCAACGCACTCCATTGTTGTCCGAGGTTTTCGCTTTCAATCTCATTGAAAGTCCATTTGTGTTGCCCAGCAAGAACATTAATATTAGCAACAACTTAGGGATTATGACACAGTAATTGAATGTGCGCTGCGCTCCAACATTTTTCCCTCTGCACATAAAACATTATTCTCAGGCCTTTGTTGAAATTATCTAATGGGTTAATGGCATTGAGAGGGCCCATTCAGCTCTTTCCACACTCGCGTGCCTGTCTGCGAGTGTGTGCATGCCTTGGCTCACACTGTGCACACTCATCTAACCACATGCAAACAACCAATCTCTGTCATCTGCATCAAAATAATTACAGAGAGATAAACACACCATTTGACCATTTTCACAGTGATCTAATCTGAAGCCGGGCTGTGAAAGCGCACGGGGGAGATGATCAAATCCCTGCTTAATGGAACTGATCACTACTGTGTGTTCAACATTCAGCCGACAGCCGTATTACAGATGCATCTCCTCGTCTTTTCTCTGCATTTAGCATGCCGGCTTTGTCTCTTCAGCCAAGTCTATTTAGAACAGAAATTAGGATAAAAATGGCATTTGGAATAAATTAGAATTTTGACTCCGTCGCCCATTTTACTTGACCATACATACCAGTTTAAGTGTGAGAAAACAAATGCAGGCCTTTCGTGTTGAGGTCAGGATTGCGATGAACTCTAAGTGTATTGGTTACAGCCCTGTTGCTCCGAGCGTTTCTATCTCCTTTTAGCTAGGAGGCAAACGGGATCCGAAATCTGATTAGCCTCCATTACAAAGAGTGATATTTTCATCCGATTCTCGGCACTGCGTCAGAGCATTCGGTCGCTTTAATGCCGGGAAAAGCCTGCTCTTTTGACAGATAGTAGATATTCGCAACATCACTTGTTTGGACATTTATGTCTTTTATGACATGGAATAAAAGATGGGCAAGAAAATAAAAAGCTACTAAATAATGTCAAAAGATCAGAAATCAATGGGCCGGAGGAACGTGATACGCACGTCTCCGTAAGCGACCGGCCCGCTCCCCCTTGCATTACGAGTGTCTTTCCACAGCCACTAAAGTTGCTTTTGTTCACCCCCTCGGAGATGTAACTCAAGCACGAGGAAGCCGTCTGACAATGTTTGGATATCGGCAAAAAATAGCCTTTTACTTAAAGGTTATCGGCCGAGGTTTATTGAGTTACACGTTCATCAGTGATGGGAGGCAGAGGAGTTGAGCCATGAGAGAGCTTCTTCATTAATGTGTAGGTTTGTATTTCACATTTTGATGTAACTGTGCTGTGGAGTAGCAGGAAGTGATCAATGAGGCTGTGGATAAAATGGTTATTTAATTTTTCTGTTTGTTTTTGTTTTAATTTTTTTTTTAATTGAAAAGAGCAATCTTTGCTCCATAATAAATGGAAGTCTATTTTAAAAATATAGGTTAGAAAAAAAGGCGACTGAAACTTACATAATTATGTTTATTTTATTACAAATGTATTTTACACTATTATTTTATTATTATTATTATTATTATTATGAGTAAATGCCAATTTTTTTTTATGGAAAAAGACATACTTTAAAATGGTTTTCCGATCATTTTATGTCCCGGATATATACAAAATATTTTACAAATTTCTTTATTTCTTTTTTATTTGCATAGGCGAATGTAACTGATTAGCACAATATTCTTGTAGCAATATTGCTGCAGGACAAACAAAATGTAATAGTTCATTTTAAGCGGTGCAGTGTAAATTAAATGATAAACGCTCGTGTGAAGATTGATTTTGAGAAATGATAAACACAAAAGAAAAAAAGACAACATTTTTCCTGTAAAGCGTTTTATTTCTTTAATCTGATAATAGCTCCCCTTGTAGGGTAAAAAAAAAAAAAAAAAAGGTACCGCATTTATCGTCTAGTATTTTTGTTGAAACCGTAGGTCACGGGCAGGCTACTTTATCGCCTTCTTTTCTTCCTAAAGAAATGTTGGACTCCTTTTAAAGTAATTTCTACGGGTTACTCTAGAGGTTACAGTATAGGGTTTCAACTTCTGTGGGAGTTGTGATCTGTTCTAATGAGAAAAAGAAAATGTGGCACCACAATGCTTTGTGTCACCCACTGAGGCTGAGAGATAGACACAGGATTAAAAAAAAAAAAAAGAAAGAGAGGAGAAAAAAACAATTTCTGGACATTTCTAGGAGATAAATTTAATTTCTTTGCTATTTGGAGGTCTTCTTTGAAAACGCAATTGTAATGAACACATTCAAAACTGGAGAATAGATTTACCCTCGGCTTCAAATAAGGCTGCGTTATCGGACTCTGTCATTCGCTCCTACCCATTTTCGAGCTGCTAATTGATGTTTTTGATGTTGGCGAGAAAATTGAAGAAAATGTCATGAGTGAACCGGCGCGGAAGTTAATAAGATTGACTTCGTTGACTGAATTCACAATGAGCGAAGGAGAGGCGTGTAATGGGGACTGCTGCGAATTCGCCCGTCCATCTGCCGAGGGATGAAATTGACACCGAGCGCGAATGGGCCCGTAGAGGTCGATATGGAGGGAGGTAGCATTTGGGATGCCCCATCCATCAAAAAAAAAATGTTTTCTTTCCCTCCCTTCGTAGCAGTTGGGTTTTGGTTTTGTTTTCCTACTGATTGGAGTGCATAAGCAGCTGTTTTTCCAGAGGGCTCCTGCCCCAGCTTTTCTGTGGAATCGTCTCCCAGGGCGGCTTCTTTCCTCGCACCAAACAATGCTAGTTCTTAATGCTGTTTTGAGTCTGAAAAGCCGCACAGCTTTATAAAGGTTAGATTAAGATGTGGCTAAAAGATGCACCAATATCAGTTAGGGTCATTGCATATGCTTGGCCAATGTGTAGCCGAGCCTGAACTTAAATCCCCTTAAATAAAAGGATAGAAGCACCACTGGGGTCGCGCCATCTTGAGCCATTTATCGAGTACTGGCTGAAAGCCAAACGGAGAAGGCTTATTTCTCATGTTTACCCTCTTAAAGTGAATTTCCTCTAATACTCCAAATATTTGTCAGAATTTGGCAAAGTTTAATTCATCTATCTACTAATTTTAAGGTATTTATTTGTCGATCCACGCTAATGTTCGGTGTAATGGGTTCGCCGTTTTTAATTGGAGTACGGATTAGTTGAGTCTGGTTCAGTGCTTCTGATTATTTTTCCCAGCCTGAAGGGGACTGAGCTAAACCCCTAATATGGCCAGTACCCCTAAGCGCTCGTCTTTTTGAAGATACCAAACAAAAAAAAAAAAAAAAAAAAGTGGCCTCTGCTAGCGTTCGGCCCTCCGAGAATCGTGGTTAAGGGACATTATTCTCAGAATAGGCAATTAATTCCGCTGGCAACGATCGGTTCGAGCTACTTCCCCCACCGCCCCTCCAAATGCCCTCCTCTCCACCCTCCACTCGCCATTTGAAATGCTAACACAATGAAATATTTTTCTATTGGTCCATGTCCCTCGGCTAAGCCACCGCCGCGGGCAAAGAATTTCATCGACTGATGAGACCACAGGCATGCCCGATAAAAAGGTTAACTGTACGTGACATGCACTCCAAGTAGCCTGCGCTACCTTGAACTCTCAAGTTCTGTAACTTTTATTTGACTTTTTTATTGTTAGCGAGTCCGGGCTTGTTTGGCCGCCGAAGCAGTTTTTGTTGTCATGTTACTGAAAAACGGGGATAACGTGACGGGTTTTTCAACAAAGTACTTTTCTCATTTTTGATTGTGCTTTTTCTGGGTCAGCATTTTACAGACGAGCTTCCGTTGTCTGCTCATTCTTAGATTGTTGTTTGTTTTTTATGAAACAGAAACGAGCTTTAATCGAAAACTGGATAGCTTTACTGTTAGCGTCGTGTTTCATACAGTACAACCGAGGAATATATTTGTTGGACACTGCAATTAATCTCTGTGAAGATTAAAAAGACTAAGCTATTATTATTATTATTATTATTGTCTTCCATTGTGTTGGGTTTTACCTCAGCTTGGCTTTGCTGTGCATGAGAATAAAGAAAGATCCAAGATGGCACATTTCTTCCACCTTCAGGGGTAGGCAAGGTAGACTGCCAGAGAGTGGGAGGAGGATTCCAGGCTGTTTTCAAATTGTTAGTAAAAGATATATGGGCACAGAATAGGCATGGCTGCTGAAATACCCCCAAACCCATCTTTCATGCACATAAACACACATGCATACATACACGCGCGCGCACACACATACACACAGAGTGCTGTGCGAGGACTGAGGCAGGTGGCTCCCCATGGCTGCAGCTTCATGACAACATGCCATTAGAAATAGCAGGCCTGTTGATCAATCCTGCCGACATGACAGCTTCGCCGCGAGGCCTGGCTCTTTGAGTGCCGACGCCGCGGCAGCTCCCTCTCCCGTTTCTCCCCACTAATTGGTGAAGGTTTCTCTTATATATGCTTTTGGCACAGTGCTTTTTTTCTCCTCCACCTCCTCCTCCTTTTCTTCTTTTTCTCTTTCTCTTTTTTGCTTTTTTAGCTTTCCATTCTCTCCCCCATCCCTTCTATCCATTTTTATCTCTTTCTCTTTTTCTCTCTTTCCATACTGTGATAAACCGACACTATATATTATATAAATACACACACACTATAGATAGTGTATATTATATATAGATATAATAGTTTTTGTTTTTCAGTTTAACATTGTCACAGTGGAAACGATAACTTTGGGTGAGATATTGCAAGTGGGTTGAGTAAAAGGAATGTGTGCGCCGCGGGCACTGTTCGTTCTGTATTTTTTGCGGGACTTTTGGAGCTGGGATTTGACATTGACTCTAGGCAATGTGCATCAGTGTGAGATACACAATGGGGATCAACCAGGGGGGGAAAAAAAAAAATTAAATCTTTGTCAGGTGAAATGAAGGAGAAACTAGGCCTTTGATACAGTCACATTTTTAATTGCATGGTTTGTCTTGACAATTTAGGCAATGATGCCAAAAAATACTTTATCCATAATAAAGTGACACTGTCATTTACATTGAAAGGCCTTTTTTTTTTGCTTTTTTTTTTTTTTTTGCTTTTCAGAAACAGCTGTGTAGCAGAATCCATATTTGTGCTTATTTGATTTATTACCTAATCCCTTTCTTTCCCATCAAACAGAATTAAGTTGCAAAACGTCAAAACAATTGTCAGGAAATGGCTGCGTGTTGCTCGCTGACTTCTCGCGGCGCGCGGGGCTGCGTTCTGATTTCCACCGGCGTTTCGCCGGCACATCACTCTTAAACGCCACCCACTCTGAATCTCTCCCAACTAAATAAATGAGGGGGGGAGATAAGCACACATTAAATGTTTAACTGTCTCGCATTTGTCATCTGTTTTACCCCTCTTAATTAAACAGACGCAGCTTAGCCCCGGCACTCCAAGTGCAGACACACTTGCGCACAAACGCACATACACACTCTGCCTTTGAGCACTGGAGCCTGAGTGCAAACACTGTCCTGCCGATGATTAATTTAGCCGTTAATATTTATTTTACTCAGTCCCGCTAAGTTAGCAGCTCAGTGGAGGGCAGACCTGAGATTTTGTTTCTAATTTCTGCGGGCTGTTTTTTTGCAAAATGATGAGGAAAAAAACCAAATCATTTTATTTAGTTGCTGCTTTCTTGTGTATTTATTTCTTAAATTTGTCCTGTAATGTTTAGTAGTTTGAGAGGAGAAGTGTTCATTGGGCCGGCTGTGGTTTTGTGTCTGCTTCAGTATATTGTAGTGATAAGAGTGCATTGAAAACATTAACTACTACCTCCACCCAGTGGCACAAAATGAAAAAAAGGCAGGTGTGATTGGCAGCACATAATATTTAATGTAGTGGGAAGACTTGCCTTAAGCGAAGAGGGGGATGTATTCACCACACAATAGTACTGCTATCTTCCACTCTGCATTGTCTCTCTCATCGCCGACCTTATTACATGCCGTATTTGGCACAAAGAATCCCCTTCTTATTGACACTGAATTTTAATGCCATTGCGCTTAGATGGCCGCCTTATTCTAGTTGTTGTTTTGACATCATATTGCATTTCTTGGTGTGTGTGTGTGTGCGCGCGTTTGCGTTGCTTTATTATTTCTCGGTGAATCAGAAAAGAGATCTGTCTGCACCACTGTGCACTACCGTGTTCTCGATTGGTGCGATTGAACGCTGTGTGCCAGCGGTGCTTTGCCGGTTCTTGGGGCATCAACAGATGTGGAAAGGGAAAGAGAGAGCCCAGGCCCGGGATGAGTGGGAGAAGAGAGGAGAGTAGAATTGGGGGTTCCTCTGAAGCCCCCTCTCCAGATCCGAGGAGCGGAGCGGGGATCAAAGTGGCTTGTTTTATGTGGCTGGTGCAAGACTTTGAAGTCCCAGAGTCACCTACAGCACTCACTTCATCAAGTTCACTAGTGTCTTAATAGCAGATCAATAAATTTCAAAGTCAGAGAGTTAATTTGATACTAGCGCTGATGTGATCACGCTGGGCCACAGAGCTGGCTGCTCTGCTCACTTTCGTCTCTCTCTTCCCTTCTCTCCTCCTCACCTAGATTGGACCTGTTTTAGGCTCTCAACTTGAATTAATTCGCGGCGTTTGGCGCTTGTTTTCATAGAAAGCCTTGTGTGAACACTTAATCAGTGCCTGTGCCCGTGTCATAACAATTGAAAGATTGTTTTTTTAATTGAAATTTTTATTTTCATCACTCTCTGCAGTTATTTGAATTTAAATAGGTGTATTTTTTTTACATCTGTACTTATGTTTTTATAAAAAATTATTTATCAGGGTGAGGTATTTTAGATTTGAAATTTTAGCATAATGTTTTTAATTGAGCTAATTGTTTAAATGCAAACACAGTTTACTTTTTTTTTTAAACCTCCCTAATTTCATCGCATTTATCATTTTTGACTGCTGAAATCAAACATTAAAATGATCTTTCAAATTTCAAGTTTCACATTTTAATACTAAATTAAGTGTATGATACACATTTAGGTAAGTAAACTGGTTAAAAAAAAAATTACGAAATAATTTCTCAAGTTTTAAAGGTGGCGTAATTAAGAAATAAATAAAGCGATGCCGACGGCTTTTACAGAACGGACGGTTCAGGATAAAGCGGCGCGTTCTTAGGCGTGCTATTCATTTCGAAGAAAACCAGCACCATCTGTATTCGGTGCCATGATACCAGCGAGTTGGTGAGGCCGGATCGGCTCCTGGAGAACAAAAGGCCAATTTAGTATGTTCATCTAAGGGTTACTAATGGCATTAGGTGGCCGGCAGGGTGGTCGGCAGGGGCTCGGCGCTCCAAGGTGAGCCCGCAGCTTGACCCCTACACTCACACCAATTCAGTGGGCTTGCTGGCATTAGTGCCCCACATCTGCCATTTTTTTTTCTTTTTCTTTTTTTTTTTGTGTGACTGTGTCAGTGATTTTCGCTTTATTTTATGGTGTGTTCTTCAGACAACAGAAAGTTAACAGAAAATAAGTTTTAATTGGACTCCGCTAAGAATTCGGCCATTCCCCTGGCTGGAATCACTGAAGAGAGAAAAGTAATCAGATAATTGTGGAGAAGCAAAAGACGCTGCTGGCAAAGCCTGGCATAGTGTTGTTCAGAATTTACAATATAGAAAAGTGTTTGGCTTTTAAAATCATGCAAAAGGTACTTTGGGTACAGAGGAGTGAAGAAGATATGTCATCTGCCTAATTTTTCTAGACAGGTGCTGGTAGCAGTGATTTTGTTGAGGTAAATATTTCAGCGAGAGCTTTAAATTTACTAAACAATTCCGATGAGAATTTTCAGTAGAGAAATTTAACTGACATTATTGCTCAGATGATAATAAAAATTGTCACATATTTGACGAAGGTTTAGAAAATTGTGCCGAGAGCCGTGTTTGACAGAGCCATAGTTGCTGGTGCGAAGCTGTTTCCGTGGAAAGCGGGTAGCGGAGCAGGGGAGAAAGCTCCTGGACGGAGCTGAGACGGTGCAGCGGGTGGTGCTGATGCAGGCTGCCTGTGTGGTCCTCAGCGGTCGGTGATCCGTCGGGCTCTGCCGAGAGAGCTGGAGGTCCCAGGTTTTAATTATTGTTTCATGTTAAATTTAGCTCCAGCGATGTTCACGCGGCAGCGCGTGTACATCTTACTTTTTATGCTATGATTAGAAAAAAAAGAGGTGAAATCCAGCTTTTATGTATGAAAAAATAACTGAGAGAATAAATGTGTTTTTCATTTAAAAAAAAAAAATCTTTGAGTTAAAATTTTGTCTCCTGTCATCAAAATTAGTTGTAATTTATAAATCCGGTGCTTAAAAGATTGTAGAAATTGAGTCAAAATATTTCTATATCCCTCTCCCTTTTTTCTCGAGGTTCCTGCTGTTCATGCACCATGAAATCTTGCTTCATTAAAAGTGTATTAATCTTGTCTCGTCTCATGGGAGGTACCTTAAGATGATGTTGTGTCTTTTTCTTTAAATTGTTGGAGGGGAAAAAAAAAATCTTCCAGATTTGGTCCCTGTCAGTCAGAAATAATTGTGTGCTTAATCTTGTCCCTGATGGATGACTTGGAGTTCAGCAATGGGCCAGCTCCAATGACAAATACAATATTAATATTCATTAACTGCTTTGACAATGCTAATTTTGATGCAGTAGTAAAGGGCCTTCCAAAGTTAGCGGCCAAAGCATCAGAGCTGAGCAAGGTGGCAAGATAATTTGTGCTGCTTTACTGAGCTGAAGGCTTTTAAAGTCTTAAGCAGGGGGAAAAAAAGGCTAGGTACCACAAACAAAATAAAAGAGAAAGGGAAAAAGTTCAGACGCATTGGAAACCAGGGCTGTGGAAGTAATACGATCAAGAGACGGCTACAAAAATTTGACACCTCCAATGCTGCATCTTTGAGCAAATTTTTTTTTTTATTTAAACAAAATCTTACAACAAAAAAGGAGCACAACATGGTAAGTCAGCACATTCTCGATTTTTTTTTTTTGTTTAATCTTTTTGATCTTTTCAATTATCGCCATTTGAAGATCAATAGTAATTTTTTTCTGCTGTGGTTAAAAGGCTCACAGCGGTGGTATAGCGGATGGTCGGATCACGGCTTTAAGAGTGGGCTTCCTCTCTTCAAGCCACCAGTTGGCCAGGTTGAATTTTCTATTGCCAGCTCTCCTGAAAACCATCCGCAGCTTGTATCCATTTATTTGTATTTTTGGTATTGTTTTAACTGCTGTTGTTGCCTTGTTGTCTGGCAGGTTTGACTTTGGAGTTGGGGCTCCTTTTCCCCCCTCAGTTGTCTTAAGAGAGTTCAGGCAGGAGAGTTGGAGGTGCAAAAGCTGCACTACAGTGACAGGCTCTTTTGGTGATAAATGTCTGGGTTTTTTTGTCTTTTGTGTGGCTGTTTTTTTTTTTTTTTCCCGGGGCTTGCTACATCAAAAATTGGGGCTACCGACGGGCAGGACTTGGGGGCAACGTGGCTGCAACACCACACACCCTTTGCCCTGGATCGGAATGCTTTCTCTAGCCTTTTTTCTGACACTTCTTCTGCCCAGCGTTTGTGTTTTTGATTTTGCATTTAATTTAGTGTGACTAGCGGTGAATGGAGCGTGGCTAGTTTTGGGGATTAATGACATGACGAGAGACACCCCGCTGCTTGAGTTTAGCCAAGTTAGGGCAACTCCTATAGACCGCACTCCACTACCTTTATGTCTGCCAAGCCGCTGAATGAAAGCTTTTCTTTCTCTCCCTCTTTTTGTTGTTCTTTCAACTTATCAAAGAAAGAGAGATGGACACAAAAGAGCTTATTAGGGGGGATATGAAGATGGGCAAGGGGTAAAGAGGGAGTCCTGGACAGACGCGGAGAAGAGCAGCGCAGCCTGAGTGTGCGTTTGAATGAATGAGGTGGCTGAGAGTGAACAGCCAGCTCTGGCTGCTTGCTCGCGGTCCTTCCCCGCTCTGGGACCCGAAGGGCTGCCGTCCTAAGTCGCTCCAGCATACCTTGGCTCTCGCCCGGTCCTCCGGCCGCTGTCTTATCGGCTTAACCCATCGGGCTTTAGCGAGGGGCTGCCGTAGATGAGGTGCTGCCCCCCAGTGGATTAGTGGCTGACATGGTGGTGGGAGTCTGCTTGGAGTCTGTGCACTACCATGAGTGCCAGCATGCTTGTTTTAACCAGGAACCGAGCAGCATCTCAAATACAGCTCTTTTAAATGGTAAGACTTTTCAACATTTTAATTACAGCTGTGTTTAATTTTCTGGTGCTTGTTTGACTTTAAATATTATGTTTTGATTGAATCTATCCGTGGATATTTTTCTGTGCTCCGTTTGGCAATTTATAACACTTATGTTGCTAAGTGACAGATTGACAATTTGGATAATGAAAGGCACTGTTTGATTGCTTTGTCCTGACAGCCTGACAGGGGTGCATTATTCTAACACATCAAACTAAATATGATTGGGATTTATTGTGTGCTAAAAAAAAACATTATTTTAAGTTTAATTAACGCATGCCTTTATTCATATCAAATCAGTTTTAATATATATATATTATTAACATTTTAAATTAAGTAAATCTGATCGTTGGCCACATCTGCTCTTCCTGTTCTTCTGGTAATATTTAAAATAATCAGTTAATTTGGATTTATGTCTTTAAAAGGATTTCCATTTTTTTACTCAAATATAATTTTATATCATAATTATACTGTAATTATTATAATAATTGCTAAAACATGAGGACTCAGAAGTTAGACTCGAGAATTTTGTCTCCGATTGTCCTGATTTATCAGAGAAAACAATGAACTGGTAAGGTCATAGGTTGTTCCATTTCCTTGTTTTGTAAAACTTTTTGTCTGTCCTTTTTTCCCCCCCCTCTTTTTTTCCCTTCTCGCACACTTTTGGGTCTCGTGCGAACATCTTAGACAGTGGAGTGTAAAAAAGTTTTTTCTTTTTTATCCTCCCTCTGCTCTCTTGTGTTGTGGCGTTGATGCCATTGTGGCTGGATGATTGGGAGCTGTCCATCACTCGCTGGCAAACTGGCAGTTTACTTAAGAAAGTGCACGTGGGACAAAAGGAGATGGCAGGAGTGTAGCAGGGCGGCTGAATGGAGGGAGGGCAGGCAATTAGCCACCGCCTTGTCGGAGCTCTTTTACTTGTCAAGCTGGAGCCCCGGCGCTATTGTTCAAGTTGTGTAAAGGACATTCCCAGGGCTTTGTTTTGGCTTTAAGGGCCTCAGGACTGCCTGCTGCAGGCCAAGGGAAGAGCAGGGTCCTAACAGCGGCAGAGAGGCTCTGCAAGTGCAGGAGAAAGCGACAGCGTATTAAAAGAAAAACAGTCTGTTGTATTAAGAAAAAAAAACTTTGTAGTTGTTTCTGTTGCCAACTTTTAAAATGCTCTAATGTAGCTGAGACACAGTCATGTTTTCATTTCATTGACCTCACTTCTAAAAATATTCCTTGGTCCTGCATTTCCTAAATGTTTTCACTGTAGTTGAACTTTATTATTTTTACTTTTTAAAAAAATTAATATACTTATTTAGGTCATGTTAAAAATAGATTAAATGTGGCTGTGCTTAAGTGTAAATCATTTATTCAATAAATGTTTAATTTGTCATGGTCCTTATTCAGGTTCAGGTGGTTAGACATTTAAAGAAAGGCAAGACTTATTAATTATAGAAAATTTTAAATCTCTTTAAAAAGCCTCACATTTGGACTGCTAATTCTGTCTTATTCTGTTATATAATTAAGTAGTTACTTAATTATAAGTGAAAAATACATTTTACTCAAAATATAGCTTTTTAAAATTTTGTTTTCTGTTTATGAAATATCTTAATATTTCCTCTATATTTTCTCTCCTTTTTTTGCTCAGTCATGTCAGATATTTTTTGAACATTTCAGTTATATCTTTTTTTTGTTTTACTGCTACACCCACATCTAAATAAATAAATAAATAAAACGAATAAACAACACTGCAAAATGCAAGAACATTTAATTTTTATTTTTTAAATAATAAATAAAAAGTCTCACTTGAAGGATGTCGCTTTTAATGCACCTGGTCTATTTCTGCAGTGGATGGCACAATCTTTTGAATTGCTGGGGAAGAAAAAAAATATTTAAAAAAAAAAATCTTTTTTTGACCACACAAAGCTTATTGTTTGATTTTAGTATTCAGAAGAATAATAATGGTCTTGAAGGTGAAGTAGTTGCAAAGAAGAGGAGAACAGGGAGAAGAGGGCAGTGAGGAGGGGCTCGAGGCCTTGTTCACATGAACCTTGAATTGAGTTGGAAGGCGCGCGCGGTGGGGGGAGGGTGTGGGGGGGTGAGAGAAGAATTGTTCTCCATTCTAAGGTATTGTTTAGAAAAAGGTAGAACGGGGTGGAGGGAAAAACAAAACAAAAAAGATTGCAACGAAAGGTGTCACGTCCATGTCAAAGTGAAGACTTTTTCTCCCTCTCCTTGGTTTCTCCCCTGGAAAGTGGGCATGAAGAAGGGACTGTCAGCATCACACAGATAAAGTGACTGTTGGCCACACTTTGCTGAGCCTGCCCTCCCTTTGTGGATGTTGTTGTGTCTTGTTCCTTTTTTTTTTTTCCTCCACCTTCTATCTCTCTCTCTCTCTCTCTCCTGCTCTCTCCTCTTTGTCTCCATCTCTCGCTTTGCTCGCTTTACCTTGTAGCCAAAGCTTTTCAAGCTGCCAGTTCGTCTCTGGGCATCCTGGAGGCACAGCAGAGCCCACACACATACACACATGCTCTTAAGAAACACATACACAGACCCAACGTACAGCAGGGATTTGGGTAATAACTGATTTTGTGTGTGCGTGTCTGTGTGTGTGTTTGTGTGTATTTTTTTTTCTTCTGGAGTATAGCTAGTGGGAAGACTACTGCAGTGCTGAACAACTGCTCACAGTAATTTTTCCTTCTCTCTGTCCACATTCTGGCTCTCACTTTTTATACTTGTCACCGGCATCAAAACTTTCACTGACAAAGAAGAGGAGACTGCTGGCCGCAACGAGCAAGTGCTTCTGTGGTTAGAGTGAAGGATTTTGGGGGATTTTTTTTTTTTTTCACAGGCAGATGTGGGTGGGTGGGGAGGATTTGGTGACTGTGTGTTTATGGGGAAACTAGGCCTCAGACCCTGAGCCTGCTCTAGACACGTCAAGAGATGCACACTCTCTAATGTCAAAACCTGGGGAACAATGGTCAGCTGGCTGCGACACCAAAAGCAAAGCGAGGGGGGACGATAAACACATATGCACACACGTGCCACACATGCCCCGCAATACACTCGCACACAGTGGAGGAAGGAGTCAAGACAGAAACAGACAAAGGAGGAAGAGAAGAAGTGAAGGAAAGGAGCGGCCAAGAAAAGCAAGAGGGCTTCTCCCTGGCATAGACAGGGAAGGAAGAGCTGGAGGGGGGGCAGGTGGAAGAAGAAGGAGGAGGAGGAGGAGGTGGAGACGGGGGTGGGGGTGGGACTGAGGGGGTCATGTACCCGCGGGATGGAGCTCCAGCCGGGCCGGAGGAGATGGGAGCCAAGGCAGGAGTCCTAGGCCCCGGGCTCTCTCTCCTCCAGCAGGTGGGCTGCTGGCATCTCAATCTGAGCAGCTGGGTGAGTAACGCAGTACTGCTCCCCTGCTTCTTCACTGTCTCTGCTTTTTCTTACCTCTGAAGGGTTTTAGCATTGTTTTGACAGGCTGTTGTGGTGGTGCGGGTTGGTTGTAGGTAGGTGAGGGAAAGGAGGGGAGTGTCTTTTTTTGGGGGGCTAAGAAAGTGGTGGTCACTTGATTTTTAAGCCTGTTAGAAATAATCTGAAATTGAAGACTTGTGTGTGTGTGTGTGTGTGTGTGTGTGTATGAGCGTAAATCAAAGATTAATGTCCCAAAGATTTGTTTTTTTGCCACACACTTGTGAGCATAATTTAAAAACCTATGTAAGAAATGTTATAAACAATGTGTTTAAATTAATTAAAAAGGCAGTAGACATGATTCTCTCAAGAGGAGAATTATTTACTTGATAAAACAGCATTTGATCAAATGTCTCAACTGTGAAATGTAAAATAAGACTTGGGGTAACCTCACAGATTAACATATTCTTTTGTTAATGTTGCCATTCAATTCAGATTCCTAATTGCTCGTCTTTCTGCTGAAATTCTTAGGGACTGATTGCATTTCAAAAGGCACAGTTCAGTCTGGCTCTTAACACTGTCATACAATATCACCTCTTAGAGAAACCCCTTTAACTCAGGTATGGGAGTTCAAGAGGCTGTTTACACTGAAAAGGAAAAAAGCTTGAACACACGTGTGTCTAAGAGGATGATTTGTCTTCACAGAATACAACAGTTCTACCAAATACCACTTCATATTTAAGCTATTTGTGCGCAGTTTTATTTATCTGTGACATATCAGAACATGTCCTTTCTGCGATTCTATTTGATGTGCCGACTATCAAAGATGGGAAGCAAAAAAATAAATGATGACGAATGACTTGAGTGTTAGTGAAGAGAGCAGGAGGAAGGGGAGCAAAGGCTCTGGCCCACATAATATTTTTGTTCAGCGCTCTGATCAAGCAGTCAGCATGTCACTGCAGCAAAGTGAATAGATTAACTTTTAAATATACTGTGGTCTCGGGAGCCTCTTGCCCTCAGAGACGCATCTTCTCTGCAAGAGAAAACTGATCAACACCTCCATATCTGCTTTTTAACCCCCCCCCTTCCCCTACAATCCCCAGGTTCTTAATATTGTGGGGAGTTTTTCTTCTTCTTCTTCTTGTGATTAACCAAAAAATTATTATTTCTGAAATGTAGCAGAGTTTTAATCAGCATGCTGTGCTGGAAGGTCATGGCTTTGATAAGCCTGTAATTTGTCAGACCATTTCATATTCCATCGCTGCTAATCTCTAAGTATTCCTTTAGATTGTCTGCTTGAATCTGTGGATTGATTTGGCTGAGTGCTACAAGGACTGGTGTGTGTGTGTGTTTGAACATTCATTGGTGTGATATGGCGTTTGCTTAGAGATTAATATCTGTAGCCTGGAGGGGGCACTCTATGCTTCCCAAAGGAAAACTAATTGTGTGTAAACAGATTTCAGCAGGACAGCATCGATTGATACCAGATGATTAGATTAGTGGCAGTGCCGTTTGTACTTTTTGTTTTGCTTCATATCAAATCGTGCGCTCACATTCACACACTTGTGACAACCCCACCCCACCCCCAACCCCCCAGCTTTCCACTATTGCTGCTGTGTGTTTTCTGTGTGGTGTCACTCCATGTGCCTTGGATTTGGGTCACTTGCATGTTCTGGGAGAGGCGGTGTGCTCTGGCAGCTTTTTCTGCTTGCTTTGGAATTTAGAAGACCCCAATCCATCACACCACTGTCATCCCCACATCGCTCACCCCTCTCTTCCTGGCCTCCCTTCCCTGCCCCGGCCTCACCACAGCTCATTAGCGCCCCGCAAGCTGTTGTGACAACTCATCATATCATGACATGAAGCAGAGAGACAGAGGCTCCAGCCCCCTGCCCAGCCACCCACTGGGCCCACAAGGTCGCCACCTTCACATTTAGGGCTCAAATTGGCCCTGCAAGGTGCCACCAGGCGGAAATGCAAGGCCAACAGCTTTTTCCTGTCCGGCCTCCACCTCTCTGTCCCCCTCCCTTTGTCTTACTCTGTCCTGCTGTCACTCCCCCCCCCTCTGATTTATCCTGTACCCCTTGTCCCTTCCCAGAGGTCTGACTTAAAGCACCTCTTTCATTTGTCCACTTCTGAAAGGCTTTTCACTGGTGGTAGTCACCAGCTAGTATATATAGTTTTTATTTATGTACTTGTTGGGATGAATTGAATTTACAGGAAGAAGATGATCACACATATTATGACCTCATTAAAACATATAGGTGAGCATTTTAACCTCAGATCTGGAAGAAGAGGAACAGATCAGAATAAAAGAGAGCCAAGGCAATATCAGTAACACAATCAAAACCAACAACTGCTGCTTCTGTTTGTGTCTGCTGTGTGGATTTCACCGCACTGGCCTTCTTCAGCAGCAGGTGCCACACATGTGTCCTGGATGTGGAAAGAGTAAACGTGCTCATTGATGTTTGCACAAGAGGGTGCCCTTAAATTTTTCTTCAGGGTGTTTTGAATACAAAATCTCTTTTTCTCGAGCTTGAGAATCTGCTCGTCATATCCGCAGAGCAGTGCGTCTGTCTTCCACTATATTTGTTTGTTGTAACGACAAGGTGGTGGGAAGGATGCGAGTCAGCGGGGGTGTAGGGGCCAGGAAATGTTCTTTTCTTTTCCCCTGGCTTTTGTGGAGCAGGGAGAGTAAAGCCTCCCACGTTGCCTGCTTTTGTTTCTCTGTGCTCTGTGAGCCCTGTGCGGCTGAAGCACCCAGCACCCTGCCAGACGTGTCCCGGGCCTGTATTGTCCCACTGTAGGCCACAGGGCAGGTGCTGGGCCTCTTTTCCGCAAGAGACCACCAGGTACTGCCTTGGCGTCAGCAGGAGACGAAGTGGATGGTACTGTGTATATGATAATCACATAAAATGCCAAGTGTATGTATTAACTGATGGAAGCAGGTCCATATCAGCTGACTCACTAATGTAAGCAGTGTGTAGATAACACTGTGTGGGCAAGTTTGACTAATTCTTGAGTTCCCAGCCTTCTCAGCAGATAGAAACTGTAAAGACTTCTTTAAACAGCCTACCTTTGCTTCAAATGCAATAAAATCTAGCAACAAACATAATACCAAAACTTGATTTATATTACAGTGCCCCTTTTTCTCCCTCACATGCTTCCACTGCCTATAATGGACTAAGCTGACTGGAGGCAGCAGTCAGTTCAGCCTATTGCTATTTGCATCACTCTGAGCTTTTCAGAAAAAAAAAAAAAAAAAAAGAGGACACTCTTCTACCACAAGTGACTATGATGTAAATCGTCTGCCCTCTAGTTCTCTCCATCTCTCTCCCTCCCACTTAGTCCCATACACACCCTCTCTAACACCCTCTATCTAAATGTGGACTCAGTGGATGGGCATTTTGAACTGTCTTCTCAATGGCTGGGGTCCCTGGACAAAAGAACTCATTTAAATGGCCACTAAAGCTTTTTCAGCACAGAGAGTTGAAGAATTGACAACATTCTTTCACATCATTACCCGAGGGAGGAGCGGGGAGACGTGAAGGAGGAGGTTAGGAGGTGAGAGATGAGGTGGTGGTGGTGGGGGGCACAAAAGAGGGAGAGAGGGGGGAGACAGAGGCCATCTTCTAGCATTCAGCTGCCGACTCATCAGCTGCATTTGGCAGCTACCATAACCTCTATCACAATTGTTTTTCCACCACTTTTTCATCCCTCTCTTCTGGGTGTGCAGATCAGATAAGGATTCCCCACACAACAATGAGCGTCTTCGTTTGTGTTTCTTTTTTAACGAATCCCATTCCATCTATACACCCCTCCAACCCTGACACACAAACACGCACACACACACCCGCCCCAAACCCTCTCTCCTTTTCCCCTCCCTAGCCTTTTCAGCTCAGGGCTGTGAATGAGTCCCAGGAGTCTCTCTGCCTCCCTGGAGTTCTGCTGGGGTTCATTAATCTTTCATTGGGACCACGGCAATAGGGAATGCCCCCCCAACACACACACACTTCCCAATCCCCCATCACTGCCATTATAGAATAGAGGTCTAGATGGCCATGCTTGTACCAACCATAGAGATAGACAGCTTTAACTACCCAGTGAAAATTTAGCACAGGGCTCTGAATGAGCTGTTGGTGCGTCAGGCTCTCACACGGACGTGATGTTAACTTCAGCCTCAAACAGACTGTGTGGATGATTAGTTAGCAGCATTAATCTCTTCTCACATTTGTCTTGCCCTGGGCCCATAGCTTTGCATTTGTATTGTCAATGAGCATTGGGCAGCTGAGTATCTTATGCATGTATCTCCCCCCTCCCCTGCCAACATCTAGTCCCATTAATGTTTTTCAAAGTCTTTTGGAAATGTGCCACTGTGGAGCTTTTTTTTTCTTTCTTTCTTGCATGGGTTAAAGTCACTAATGAGGGTGTGTGGCCTATGAGAGAGCAGACTGAACACGCACATACGCATGCAAGCAGCTTGGTGTCTCACTCCTCTCCCCCTGAACATATCATCCATGTTATGATAAGCCTGATTAGTGCTGCTTCTTTGACTGCTGAGGGCAGGATAAGGATGTGTGGGTAAAGAGGCGAGAGCAGCCTCTGCCACCAGTCTAATCTACAGCAGAGCTCTAATCTGGTTATCTTGTGGTTGGGGACTATGTGTATTAGTCTCTGTCCCAGCCATGGCCTGATGAGAGGGGCTGAGCTCCAGTTAACACAGGGGCCTACGGCAGCACACCCCTAAAGCTCAACTGTAATCTTTGGGTAATTGAAAAAAAGGGGGCCTGCACCACTTAGGAGCACAAAGAGAAGATTACATAGCTAAAACTAATTTGGCACAAAAAAAAAATGCAGAAATGGATTTACAGCCCCACCTCTTCTCTACCAACCCCTTTATTGCTGTTCACCCATACCCTCCATGAACCGGGCCCTGGGGGAATAGATGGCAAGAAGGGGAGAATAGAGGGAGGCTGAGCGGAGAGTTGACTGGAGCTGCTAATGTCTCTGGATATATACGCACGCGCTGCCTTGATTTTGTGGTTTACAGATGATCGATTACTTCACTACAACCGTGGTTAAAAGTGCCTCATCACACATCAAACTCAAATGTGAACAGGCAACCCCACAAGCCTCTTAGATTGTGTTACTGAATTCCAGAGTGACACCACAGAAGTGTTTTTAATTACAAACCACGCTATTTTCAATGTGGTTTGGTGGTTTGGCGCCTCGAGTGTACCCAGAATTTGATAGCTCTTCTCTGGAGAACTTTCAAGTTGTAATTCTGTGGCAGGCGCCTGCAATCTTCATTTCGTATCCCAAATATTAACATCCTGCCCCCCCCCCTTTTTTCTTTATCACTGTCCATCTATCTTTCTCTGTATCCTTCTTCTTGCTCTCTCTGTCTCTCAGTCTAATAAGGTTCCAGTGGTACAGCACCCCCACCATGTGCACCCTCTCACGCCTCTGATCACCTACAGCAATGAACACTTCACACCGGGGAACCCCCACCTCACCTACAGACAGACGTGGATCCCAAAACAGGTACAGTACAGAGTGTTTTCATGCAAGTTTAACTGCCAATTTGGAGACTTGTAATCGAAATAGAGACATGCTGTTTGATTTCTGCTCAAACCACCTTTAGAATTAAGTGCATTTGTTTTCCTAAAGCGTCAGGATGAACCCCCTGAAAACCAAATTATGTTCCAACCAAATTAAGGATAAGTTTCAAGGGGTGAAGAAACATAGAAGCTTCCCTTCTTTGATAAGGCATCTCAGCTCTTTGAACAGTATGTAGTATTCTTGTCATACTTTCAATGCTGGTGATGTGAAAACAAATGAAATTTAAAAAAATTGTTTATTTTGTCCATTAATTGCTCATTTGATGACTATAAACATGACTAGCACTGTTTACGAGATGGTTAATGTAGGACAAGGTCACCTCAAGTGCTTCTTATTGAAAACTGCTGCTCTGATCTGTTTCTGATTGATTTAGCTACCATGCTCACTAAGACATTTTAGTTTTGATGGGGAAAAAAAAAACAAAAACGGCCTTACAGTTTGGAACAAGAACCAAGCAGAGTGGCTCATAAACTTCTCATTAAACATGGAATTTGGTAAACAGCCACCACTCTAATTGCCAATACTCAAAATAATACTGCCACTGTAGTGGGAGCTCTTTACTTTTAAAGACCAGCAAATGCACAGTTCTCAACTAAGTTCACAAAACTCCTCCTTAGTATGAAAGACTCGCACAGGCCTATACAGGTTTTCTCCATGCCTGCGTCAGAAACTGTTGATCCTGCAGTCAGTGACTGTGTTTAGTAGTCAGATTGTACTCACAATTCCATCTCCTACATCCATTCAGCACACTTTTTTTTTATTTTAGGTAATTTCATTCATTTCCACGAGCATCTTGACCCAGCACTTAATTTTGCTAACTGTCATTCAGCCCGTCCTTTCAGGTTAATGCATTTTCAGTGTGGTGAATAATTTCATGCTTTTCAGAGGTCTCTGGTGGATTCACTTAGTGTTTTAGGTAATAATGTTCCCTTATTATGATGGCCCTTACAAAGGGGAAATAATGTGCCAGCTGCTGTTTAATGTAGTGCTTAATGGGGCTGCTTAATTGGGCACAGTGTTTAATTAATTAATGAGCTATATTAGGTCTTGAGCGCTGGGTGGCGATGGGATAATTTTCCACTGGCCTTTTTTTTTTTTTTTTTTTTTTTTCAATAAAACTCACTTTTGTTATAACAGTATTCCAAGAAAAGTTTTCTGCTTGGACAAAGTGTCCATAAGTACCCAAATTCCTCAAGATTCAGGTCCTGGATGACCTAAATCAACTGGGAACAAGCACTAACAGAAGCCAACATCTCTAATCTATGAAGATTCATCTGGGTTTACTTGGGCTTTGTTACCGCTGGCCAACATACCTGAAGCAACAGCTGCATGGGCAAGCAAGCTGAGTGGAAGAAATGCACATCAGCCAACCAAAAAAAGTCCCCAGGTTCCTGGTCTACTGCACACAAACCCCTCCCTGCCATGCTTTTACACTTGTCTAGTGTTCCCTGTTTCAAGTTTGTCATGAGAGGGAAAGTTATTTTTACACCCGGCTGTGTACGAGACCTTTTCAAGGCATTCATTCAGGGCAGCTTGTCGATGCAGCTTCTTCGCCTGTCAGCTGCCAGAGAAGGTAAAGGAACACCGTGGATGCTGTGATTGCTCGGCGATGCCCTCAAAAAGAGCTGTCCTTAAATTGGACATCTTTGTCACTGTTGGTGGTGGGGGAAACAAATATGTTGGGTTTTTTTTGTTGTTTTTTTATGTTTAATCTGAGGAACACTTGAACGAATGGAGACCGATGACCCAGTATTGTGGTTCGATTGTCATTGTGTTGTACTTCTGGTAGCACTGAATGTAGAGCTACTGATGTAATCAACCATTCATCCAATTCAAATCCAGAAATACTGAGGTAAATAAAAGAAACAACTTCAAACTGCTTGGTTTATTCACGTATGTAATACCATCTATACCCATACAGCGAGGAATGCCAGAGTAAATCAGCAGGCAGATTCAACTGCTAGCCCCATATTGGCAGCTCTTTGATCACATAGAAAGCTTTAATTATGATACTATGTTTTGTTAACTTCTAAACCTCAGTCATTTTATATCATTAATCTTCTGATTCACTAGACAAATGTGACAAGAATCATGTTGGTGTTTTCTCCTCACCTCTCTTCCCCTCTGCCTCATCCAACACACTGTGCTGCCGTGCCGCCTCAAAGGCCTTTGATCAGGAAGTGTGATTTAGCACTGTGTACATTCGATGCAACAAGCCCTCTTCCTCCTCCTCTTCCTCCCATCTGCACTCCTGTGATGTCTGCCCCGTTCATATGTGAAACTGAACAAAGAAAAGATCTCAGCACTGACAAAGATTTGGTTCTCCTCTCTCTGTCATCGTCTCGTCCTGTCCACCTCCTCTCCTCTCTCATCCTTTTTTTTCTTCCACAGGAATTCCAAGGCCTCCGCATCCTCCAGATATATCTCCTTATTACCCACTGTCACCTGGCACTGTCGGCCAGATCCCCCATCCGCTAGGATGGTTAGTACCACAGTAAGCAAATCCTTTTTTTTATTACTCTTTCATCTTTATTCTCTTGTAAGTTGTGTGGAAAGACTAGAGAAATCTTCATGCTGTAATGATTGCTAAGCATAAAAGTGTGCATCAAGCTAAATCATTAAAGAGAAAAACTGTAAACAAGCAAAGTGGATTTTACCTTTGGTGTGTTTCATGTATGGATTCATGGGCACAGTTTTAGAAGCTTTCTCTGTCTCGCTCTGGTCCTTGAGAGTCTCTGTAACGTCGACTTGGTCCCCTAACTTCTACACTCGCTTCTACACTACCACACCATCCTACTGGAGCTTCTTTAAGCCCTCGCCAACCTCAACTTGCTATTTTGTGTCAAATACTATTTTGCATGTCTCTGTATGGTTCAATTAGATTAATGAACTGTGATTGCCCGTATTTTACCCACAATTCCACATAGGGGCTCTCCCCTGGTAACTCTTGTCAACACTTGTTAATATGACAAAAGGCTACAAATTAAGCTCTGTTAATTTAATGTTTTCTCACCGCGATCTAAATACCGAGAGAGGCCTTGAGCGCAGCCATGGCGCCCTTTGATTTGCTGCACTTTATTTTGGTATAAATTTACATTCATTATTGTTTGTCTTTGGATGTGTAGACCTCAATTAGTGTGATGGCTCCATTAAAGAGACCCGCGCTTCGTCTTTAATTATCACAACAAAACACCTAGTTCCAGCTTGGGGAGGAACAGGGCCCCACTCTGTCGACACAGAGCGAAGGGTTATGAAATTTAATTAGCCATTGCTATCAAGATTTGTGGCATTCAAATTGTTCAGAGTTTTCCTCCCTTTGATCTGCGCTCTGCAATCCCCTAGATTTTTGTCCTGATCAAATGAGAATAAAGAGGCCCACGGTGGGGAGAAGTGAGAGACAGAGGGCTTTAGCTTCTCCTCTTCCATCAACTATGTTCCTTTACCTTTTTGTCTTTCTTCTTTTCTTCCCTCTTCCTAGGCAAGGTCAACCTGTTTATCCAATCACAACAGGGGGTTTTAGACACCCCTACCCAACTGCGCTCACTGTCAACGCATCCATGTCAAGGTGAGTTAAGCCCTAAGAGCTGAACACACACACACTCGTTCTCATTTACTTGTACCTTCACTAGTGTGTGTTTGTGTTGGCTGTGAGGGCAATGCACAAGCAACACACACGCACGCTCATGTGCACAGAGAGTGAGCAGAAACTTCTCCCTTAAGGAGAGCTTGCACTCCCCATCTCTGTTCAAAAGGCCAATTCTCCAGTGTGGGGCTCCAGCTAGCATGCTCAAATATTAATTATATTTATCATTTTCTAATGAGGCCCCTGAAGAACATTTACCCCCGCTGCATGTCAGGCTGATCTGAAATGAGTTGGGGCATGTCCTTGCTGTGAGTTTAAGCAGGCAGACAGATAAACAAACAGCAACACTTTGAAGGGGACTACGTAATATAAGCTGGGGTCTGACACTTGGCCAATGCTTTGGTCCAACCCATTACGGTTCAGTTCATTTGCTGCTGTGGACCTTAGTGCACCCATGGGGGGGATGTGTATTTTTTGCCGTCTTTTATACATATGTGTGTCTATTTGTCAGTCAGCGTTTAGTTACTTATTGTTCCCTTGAGGTACGCATGTCTTCTGCATTGTGTGGGAAGTGACCATAATTAATTTAGGATGCCTAAAAACCCATGATTTGTGGGTCTGGATGAGTCAAAAAAGCACCAACACCAAAAACACAAACAGCCTCCCACTCTCTCCGCTCCCGCTGCTCCTCCCTCTTTCCTCTACATGCCCCTGCAGCAGGGGACTTTGGACGGCACTGGTTTGGAGTCTAGGGATGAAGCCAAGCTTTAGTATAATTACAGCCTGATTGGAAAAGCAGCTCCCGAGGGTGGCTTGTTTAGACCTCTGTGACATTGATGGATCATGTAGATGCAACAAGGGAGCCGTTTCAAAAGGGAATGATATTTTTTTGAAGCAAAACCCTGAGAATAAAGGGTAGCTTCATTTATAAGCTAACCTAGACAGTTTACTTCAGTTTTTTGCATTAGATTTTTTTTTAAATATTTAAACACTGTCATGCACCAATTTTACTTTCTTATGGGAATGGTGTCTGCATTGGAGTCAGATTTGGCCCCTCTCAGCCCATCCCCAGCAAATCTCAAGTGCAAAGGGTCAGATGGTGGGTCTATCCAGACATTGGCATCTGGCAACAGTACCCAGCCAACTTGGGCTTTAAGTGACTGCTAATTTGGTCCCTTAATGACAGCCTCTACATTGTGATCATCTTATTTCCAGTGCGGCTAATTGAATATACTGGCTGGGGTGTGGGGGGACTGGCCATGGGGAAGAGCTAATGCCCTGTGATGAGGCCCCTAATTGAATTAGTATAACTGAATAGATGGAGGGCTCTGGGAGTTCTCTGGAGAATGGGAGGCTTTAGTACATCACCCTCCCTCTCAAAATGAAAAAAAGATCTAGTAGCTGACAAAATCTAGTAACAATTTGTCTAATTGTGTCAGCAGCATAGCAGAATCCCTTCATCACAGCCTTCAGCTTGTTGGTTTTATTTAAAGATCAGGCCATACTGCTGTGATAGCTCAAACGATTTGTAGCGTGCAGGCTGGCTGGAGAAAATCTGAGAGAAAAGACATCCTGGCTTGTACTCTTGTCAGGAGTTAGGTCTTTGCAGGAGAGCGCTGCTTCATATCAGTCCCCGGTGCCTTAGCCCAAACTGAATTAGGATTCAGGGAATGAATCTGGTGCCTCGTAGTCCCCCAATGAGAACCTTACACCTAGGTCCTGTTAAAAAATACATTCTTGTAGGAAGGGAGGAAAAAGAGCCAAGGAGGGTAGAGACAGTCAGCGGAGCAAATGAAAGACATTATTTTGATAATAGGGTTGGAGCCAGTGCAGGTCCCCCATATTGTCTGTGTGCATGTGAATGTATGTGTGACAGGTGGGTGGATGTGAAGGCCCCTTTGCCCCTTATGCTTAAGCCTGCCCTTTGATATGTTCCCCCATCATCCCGCTCCCTCTCTTTTCCTGGTTAACGGGAGAAGCGCACCGGCCGGATCATTATACATTAAACAGGCACGGGGGCTATTGCTTCACACTGGCAATTAAATGGCACTGGCTGACACTGGGCTTGCTGCGCCAGTGACCCACCCCCCACCAACCATTCTTACCTTTCAGATTGAGACGTAGGAGCCTCGGGGTTGGGGTGGGTGGAGGGGTGGAGGTCTCCAATGCATCTCCCTCTCTGTGTTGGCTAAATTGGTCCAAGGCGCTGCTTGCTGCTGATGAGCCCGATGATGATGACGATGCCCCCACGCTTCAAAGGGATGGCCGTCATGTTTAAACCATAACCTGGGCCGTGCAGTGGCAGCAGGAGGAGGGGTGGAGAGAGGAAACGAAGGAGCATGGAGGTGGTGAGGGGACAGGGAGGAGTAGAGAGAGAAGAAGAGAGTAGAGAAAAATAGATCTTGGAACAGAGGAAATTTTAACAAGTGCACAGAGAGAAAAGGAGGGAGGGTGAACAGGGAGAGAGGAAACGGGGTGAGTGAAGAAAATGCAGCAGCCTTAATGATGGGCGATATGCAGCCACTGCTGCCGAGCTCCCCATCATCGGATGACATGGCACAAACACCAATGTGTCAGTGATGAAGGGAGAAGAGGGGAAAGGAGAAAAAGAGGGAAAGAGTTTGAGGGGGAGCACTGGCACTCCCCTGAGATGGCCTCCAACAGAAACTAGTTGTTCCTGGCGAGTTTATCCTCATCATTATATTCTGGCTCGGAGCCATGCAGCCAGACACTGCCGGATAATGAGCTGCTTTAAAAAAAGAATTATTTCTCCTTTTTCTTCTCCTTCATCATCCTCTCTTCTCTTGAATTTGTGTGTGGTCACGTGGAACTGAGACACCATGCTGTAAACATAAACACGAATGTACGTGTTCAAATAATCTCGCACAAATAATTAGTGTCGTACATACGCTGGCGCATACAGAACAGTGGAGTCTTATGGCTGTTCTAGCCAGTGTGAACGATTTTATAAATAAGAGTTTTTGGCCTCGATATGTGGCACAGTTGGAGATGATGAAATCATGATAGGAGTGCAGAGGGATGAAGATAAAAATGTCAGTGCTGCTGACAGTGCTGAGAATTGGCAGAAACGAATAGGAGGAAGTAAATACAGACCCCAATACCTGAGTGTATGATAGAACATTTTCATCTAGTTTGCAGAATTCCTTGATAGGAGATAACGCTTCAAGCTTTACCTCTCCCAAATCTGGCATTTTCATATCTGTTTAACTGCCAAAATGCAGTTTTCTCAAATGGTGCAATAAACTGAAATCTTTGATCGCCTTTTGTTATCTACAGTTGAAAGATGGAAATAGCAATTGTCAGTAAAATCTTATTTGGAAACCATCTGCACACCTATTGTAGATGCCATTTGTTATAGATGGCATGATGTGGGCATGTGATTAAAGCTATGGAAGACACTTGGATTAAACTATAAATATAGGGAGTTCAAGGAGCCCCTGAGCCATGGATGAACAAATCAAATTGGTAGCTTAACATACTTGACTTAAAATAGGTGTCTAAAAGTAAAAGTTGGACACTATTAGCTAAACTTATGGCTATTCATTAAAATTGTTACCTAATAGCATAAATAAGTAGATAAAACAATCAGCTAACTGTATTGATACACACAAGATGTTAGCTAACATTAAGGAGAAACACAATTCTTAGTTAACAATATTGATAAACAAGTGATATGTTAGCTAAATGTATTCAAAAACAAATTTAAAAAACCAGTTAACAGTATTGGTATTCATATAAGATTTTAGCTAACAGTGAAGATAAACAAATAAAATTGTTAATTTACAGCAGGGGCAGGCAATTCATTTTACTAAGGGGCCACAGGGGGAAACTGGGACTGTTGTGGAGGGCCACACCAATAAGCTTATAAATAGATAAAATTCGCTAGCTTATTTAGCTAACTGTATTGATAAACAAATATAATTGTTAGGTAGTGAACTAAAACTGGTCATTAAACAGAATCTTAAAGAAGTGAACAGATGCTTTATAAAGTATGTCACTAGTTTTGGATAAATGATTGAGAAAGTTTGCTAACCACATCTGATGAATGCCAAGCTAAATGTAATGTCTCAGCCTTAAACCTGTGTTCTCTCTGTTGACCAGCAGGGGGATTACAAAAATACTTTTTTTTTTTTTTTTTTTGACAGCCTCATCCACAGCCTTGATCTGTGGCCTCGGTAATGACTTTAAGTTCAGGCTTCATGTCTTACTGAATTCAGGATCTTTATCTTGTGATGTTTATCAGAAGCACAATAAAGCAGGGTTCGCTTTAGGATGGGCCTACCTTGTGATTTATAAGTTGCCACCCTGTAAGCGTGCAGTGTCCCCTCGAAAAAAATAGACTAGGTGATTGTAGTGTTGAAGTTATTTGGGGTTGGTCAAATATGACATTAAAGAGAATTTTAAGCCACAGAATATGACTTTTCTTACTAGTTTATAAGGTTTGGTGACTGTTGGTTTTTACCTTTGAGTAAAATGTGTAATTGTCCACTAGCACTCATTTTGAGTAGATAAATCTATCCTAACGGGTTAATAATACAGGTCATTTTCAGCTTAGGACATTTTCATGTGAATGTTTATATTTACTGTATGACTAAAGGTCAATTCTATTTCTGTGAAAGAAACTGAAAATACATAATGTGCTTTGATGTGTAGTCTTGTGTGTACATGTGCTCCATTTTCTCATTTCACCTGTGTTCATTCTGACGATTTACGCAGTCTTCTGTCCTCTAGGTTCCCCCCACACATGGTGCCCCCTCACCACAGTTTGCACACCACGGGCATCCCTCACCCAGCCATCGTAACACCCAACGTCAAGCAGGAATCCTCACACAGTGACATCAGCTCTCTCGACAGCTCGTGAGTAAACTTTTTCCTCTCCTAAATTTTTTTGTTACCACTTGGAGATAGGATCTGCTCATCTCACTGCGCTCTGCCCCACCACAGGAAACAGACAGATGGTAAAAAGGTAGAAGAGAAAAAGAAAGAGGTCCACATAAAGAAGCCTCTGAATGCCTTCATGCTCTACATGAAGGAGATGCGAGCCAAAGTGGTGGCTGAGTGCACACTCAAGGAAAGTGCTGCCATCAACCAGATCCTGGGGCGGAGGGTAAGTCCTAACAGCTTACTTGCACAAGACATTCAGCCCTGCTGATTTCAATCACAACATGGCTGTAAAGGGCTTGATGGGATGGAAGAAAATAGTAGTAACTGAAGTCCAAACTTTGGCATTCACAGAACCATATTGTCTATTTAAGTACACGACATGCACACATTCCTCTATTTATTTATTTTTTTTCTCTGTTCATGGTGAAAATCTTCCACTGTCTTTTCTCTGTGCCTGTTTTTTTTTCATTTTACAGTGGCACGCCCTATCGCGGGAGGAGCAGGCCAAGTACTACGAGCTGGCCAGGAAAGAACGACAGCTCCACATGCAGCTGTACCCAGGCTGGTCAGCACGAGACAACTATGTAAGTTTTTAAGTTTACAAGTCGTAATAGCCTCTTTTTTTCCCCTCTTTCAGTAGGTCACATATTCAGGGCCATTTATTCTTTTCTTTTTATGTTTTTTTTCCTCACTTTGCCCCAGAGATCAAATTCTGCTAGCTTGTATTTTTAAGACTGCAAAAAAATGCTTTGGTCTTAAACCCACCTTGTTATGCTATTGATAAATACAGCCCAGTTAGAAATAAATAATAGATGCTAAGTACTAAGTCTCAGTATTAATTCGAGTGGGTTTATCAGTATAGAAAGCCTTTTGCCATATACATCACCATCCCTAGTGCTCTCCCTGGCCTTTACTGCTGCAGCCTTCACCTCTCGGTTGCTGCGATGTCTCTTTGCCTTTTTAGTCCAGTCTTCAGCAAGTGGAATGAAGTCCAGTGTGATTAAGATCACATTATTGACCTGGCCATTCTAGGGTAGTTAACCTCTTCGCTCTGAATAGCTCTGGGGTTGCTTTGGTTGTATGTTTAGGATGATTCTGAACAGGTTTCGAGGCATTTTGGAGAATCTTACCTTACTAAATGCTTTTGTATACCTCCAGTTGCTTCCATCAGCAGTGAAGTCATCAGTAAATGCCAGTGGCCAGATTGATTATTCCGCAGAACCACCTGTTTCTTTTTGCATGTGTTTACAAGCCATAAACTTTGTGAATTACCAGGGGGTTTGAATGTTGTGATGAAACCTCTGAGGTTATGGTAATGCAATTCCTTGATTGTTGCAAAGAATGATTTGGAGGTGCATCCTGGAGAGCATTCTTAACTTGGTGCACACTCATAAGCGCTTTTCAGATCAATTTTACACTTTGACCATTGCAGTCTTCCATGAGCAGCCTTGAGAAATCCATCTTCCAAACAAGAAGTGTGTCGAGACGTCTAGATGTTCACAAAACAGAGGAAAATGAAACAAAAGATTAGAGAACAAGAAGAAAAGAGCCCAAAAAAAAAAAGACTGGTCTGGCCTGCAGTGGCTGTTACAAACCGGAGGGCAAAGACAGAAAAAGGCAGAGAAAGAATGAATGAATAAATAAGTAAACACGAAGATGAGTCCTATTCTCTGTTTCATGTTTTGGGCATTCTGCAATATAATAACTAAGGTTCCTGTCTGTGTCTATTTTTTTCTTTCTATATTTTGGCGGCTAACCAACAGGGGAAAAGGAAGAAGAGAAAAAGGGAAAAGCAGCAAGCAGAGAGCAATGGTAAGTGAGCTGCAATTATCTCTCATATTAGAAGAGCCCCATCATGTGTCAGGCAGATGTGACATCTTGCAAGATAAAAGTGTAGCCAGTTTTTTTTTGTGTGTTGTTTTTTTTTCTTAGTAATTTATTTTTTTATTGTGTGTGTATGTGTGTTATTTTGCCTGGCTTTCTCTCTTTTTTGGTATAGTTATGCTACCCAGTGCGGTATTTAAATAGTAGAGTTGCTTGTAAACACCCCCCCAATCCCTTCCCTTTTCCAGTTTTCTCTTACTCTCCCTAGCTAATAGCAACTGAATATGCATGACCCCCCACAGTCCTTCTCACCTCCCTTCTCACCCCCCTCCCCCCTCTGGCCCGTAGCCTTCTGGTATTGTGATATGTGTTACGAGAATGTGAGGTCGAAGCATCGTGAGAGCCATTAACTTTGACAGTGTTGTGTGCGTGGCCCTGTTTTATACTTGCCTGTGCCCTGCAGATTGACTGCACGACTGTATTCTGTGTGTGCGTGTGTGCGTGCGTCTGACTGTGCATGCGTGTGCTTGTTGGGCCTATCCTCCCCCTCGCTTGCTTCCATGCATGCTTTTATACCAACACAAGAAAAAAAAATCACTTATATCTTAAAATTAAGGAGGTTTGCTAAACCTGTGATTTTCATTCATTTTTTTAAAAAATTCTGATGATGTAAGGAGCTATGCCGACTTGTTCTCATGTATTTTGCGCTCGTTTTGGTGACGGATTTCTTCTTGAAGGCCTCTCTATCTGTTCTTTTTTTTTTCCAGAACGCAGAGAATATTTTCCAAACCCTTGCCTTTCACTCCCTCCGATTACAGGTGCTAATGTCATTTTGAGTATTAAATCACTAACTGTTTTATTTTTCTTCCTTTTAAAATTTATGTATATATATATATATATATATATATATATATATATATATATATATATATATATATATATTCATTTATGAATGTGCCGTAAAGCCAGTTTAAGCTTTTAAATCCTTTATTTTGAAATATGCTCTTTTTTGCTTTGTTTACTGCTTTCTTTTCTTCAAAATTGTTGCTATTGTTTATTTGACTTCTAGCTAGCTTATATTGAGTTCATTTTACACTCATTTACTCTTGCTATGTAGCTGAAACTATGCATTATGCTTGAGGACCTGATGATATATAAAGCTAGAATATCATTATGAAGTATGACCTGAAGGCTGTAATGTCAGGGTAAACCTCCTTAATCTATAAGCTTCAGTAGCTGCACTTGTGCCTTTCCTATAGGCCAGCATGAGTTTGGCCTACCCCCTCATGAATAAGTCTCTGCTCAGACAAAGCCTGGACTCAAACACTACACCAGTGTTTTGCTGTCACTCTGCTCTATATCTGATAATGACATGATTACTGGGTAGAGCTTGCAAGTGACTGGCAGCTGTTCTGCAACAGACCGCCAATGCTGATGGAAAATAATCAACTGTTTGATGCCAGGTCTAAAGAGTAGATTCCCTCTTCAGGTTCCAGCCTTTTTAATCCTTCCCCTGGCTAGGGCTAATTCACGACTGTGCTGTTCTAGCAATCTGCTACTTCTTCCTAGTTCTACCACCTTGACCTCGTCTCTTTGAAACCGTAGTGCGCTGATAACATCTAACAGTAAATTAATCCAGCCTGTGTTTTGCTCCGTTTATACCCTCTCAGCCAAATCAGTCTTATCTTCAGCTTTAACTCCAGAATTTAGATTACGCCACAGAAAGTTTCCACCATTAACATCCTGATTTGATAATATGCATGCATTTTGATTTTTACTCATGTTTGAAACTTACTAATCGAGTTCAGTCCTATCTTTAAAGGCACACTTGATAATGGCTTTAAGGGGTTTTCGGGAGCGGGGTTTGATTTCTTGCAAAATGAGCCACTGCCAAGCTTCATAGATTCACTGTTTTTTCTCCTTATTTCTCTCCTCTTTTTAATTTCTGTTCCTTATTTTTATTTTTTATTGGTTTTGGTTCTATTGCTCCTCTCTGCTGGCTTCCCTTCCTTGTTGCGGCATCAGACCTGAGCGCTCCTAAGAAGTGTCGAGCGCGCTTTGGGCTCGACCAACAGAATAACTGGTGTGGCCCGTGCAGGTGTGTATGGTGTGTGCTTGCACTGGCCAGGGCCAGGTGAAGGCTGGGTCACTCTACGCTGGGACTTCCTCCTCTCTTTTATGCTGCTGCCTTTCCTTTCTCTTCGCTTTCCTCCTTCCCTCCCTCCCTGTCCCGCCAGGCTATTATGACCTCTCAGCTTCCTCCAGCCACACCCTGCCGGTCTATCTCTGGGTTCACCCTATTTGATTTTTACCTCCTGTTTGGGGAAAAATGGGTTTGCGGATGAGTGCTTGTATGAGTGGTGTCTGTGTGTATGTGTTTAAGTTACAAATTTGCAGGATGCACAGTATAATAAGCCTTACTGAGATTAATCAGAAGTCCTAAACTGGCAGGTCGGGGCTTGGAGGTTCTGGAGCCTGATGGCTTGGTCAATATGGAGGACATCCCAGTGTTGCCAGCCTAAATCTAAGCCCTGGCTACATGTTTTTGTCTGTGCAATGACGTGTCCATTTTCTTTTTTTTTCTGTCTTTTTTCTTTTTTTTTTTTTTTGTGTCTCTGTGTGTGTTTGTGTCTACCTCTTTGGCTAACAGATGCAAATACCCCAAAGAAGTGTCGTGCCTTGTTCGGGCTTGACCAGCTGAGTTTATGGTGCAAACCATGCAGGTATAACTCCTGTAGTAGCAATGGGAGGAAAGACATCCACAATGAGCATCTTCTCCTTGATTACTGGCTCAGATGTCTTGCTAAAACATGTTTCCATCACTGTGGTAACAGATGGAAAACTTCTCAGCTCCTTTTCCTTCCTGAGAAGTTTCCTACTCCTCTAAATTCCCGCACAGCTATTTTTTCCTCACTGAAGTCAGTTCAAGCCCAGTGGCAGAAAATGGATTTCTAAATAAGACGGCCAAATTTGATCTAAACACATGTCGTTGAAGGATCACGGCTCCTGATGCAATTTAGAATGACATTTGTGACGGTCTAAACTGAAGTGATTGAAATCCATTTTCTCTCCGGGCAGTGGATAATTCCCTCCCATCTTAACTGTCATGTATGTCCTAATTGGCACCCTTTGAATAACACTGTTATGCTTACAAATTTAGCCCTGCTTTCTCTGAGGGCCTGCTCAGTGACACTCTTTTCTGTGCCCTCTTCCTCCTCCTTCTCCACCTCTTCTTCCTCCAAACTCCTCTTCAATAACCCTTACTTAGTCCCTACCTGTTGTCTTTCTGTTCTGACACAAGCAGTCTTTGAATTGGGAATATTTTCATGGTAGGTATTTGTTTCTGCTAAGTAATACCCTTCTTTGTGTCTGGCTTGCACCACACCTTGCCCCCCCCCACTCTTTCTCAACACAACTTTTCATCTCAGCACATTGTCTGTTAATGCTGTTTAATGTTTCATTTACACCATTTTTAAACACAGAATCCCAGATTTTGCTGCAATTTTGCCACAACATTGAAAGGTTATTCCTCAGGGTTTTTTTTTCTCTTCATAATCTCTTCACAATCCACCCCGTTAGTTTCCAGTCGGCCCGCTTTTTCCACTTTACAGCTCACACACACATTATCAGAAACATGGCTTTATTTCTAATAACAGCACATCATGAGATCAGGAGACTGAAAAGTGTAGTAAATCCGTCCTCATTTTAAGAGCACAGAGGTTAAAAGTTCTCTCTGGGCTCCATTTCCTAAAAGATGCATCTGCTGTAATTTCCCCTGAGACAGAGAAATCAATATCATACACGGGCACATACCATAAATCAATATGTCTGTTAAAAAATGGATATTAGCTCATTTGTTGCAGTTTGACAGACAGTTATCGAGAGCAGGATTTGTATGTAGTAGCAAAATGATACCTTTTTACGCCCGATCGATGCACCGCGCCATCCAAAAGCTACAGTATCGGTGCAGAATGTACTTAACAGCCTCATCTTCACTCTTTTCTGCTGTCCTGGTGTTGTGTGCTTGTGCTGTGTTGACTTCATCAGAAATGCATGCCTGCATTTTTTTTTCTTTTCCCACCTAGCATGTGATTGTGGGCCTTTATATGTAATCTGTCGATGTCCCTCCTTCTTTTCATTCTCAGTAATCTGCTCTCTGTTTGCATTTTATGTAGCTCAGAGTTACAGGAAAAAAGGTTTGATTTTACAACCCTAATTACACATCAAGTCAGTGTAAAATGTTCCAAAAGCTTCAGTCGTTAGTCTATTTTTTTACCCACCGTAAGTCTTAAATACTAATACTCCATGGCCTTCGGGCATTCTTGTGATAACATAGAGAGCTGAGAGACAGCGGGGTCACCACCAGGGTCAGGGTAAAGATGAGGTGGGCAGAGATTCCCCCTTAACCAAATCTGAGCACAGCCTTCACAGCAGAGTCACCACAGAAAAATCCAACAATCCCCTACTCTCCTCATTCCCCCTCCCTCCCATGTTTCGTTCACCGGGTTCGACAAGCGCACCGGGCCTGGCCTCGGGACGCAGCAGGCAGGGGGAGGGGTCCCAACCTCAGGCAGGAATGCAAACATGGTGCCTTGACCCCTCATGCACACACACTTGTGTCCGTGGGGCAGAAGCAGGGCAGTTTGGATCTTGTTGACTTTTTCGCCTCATATCCAAACTCTGTTCCCTCAGGAGAGGAGAGAGTAGAGTCTGATAGAAGTAAAGGAGAGAGATGGGTCCAGTAACAGTCGTGCTAGAGACAACAGGCCGCAGCTCTTCCTGATAGAAAAGGAGAGTGTACATCCAGAGAGCAAACATTACCACAGCTTATCTCCTTCATTTTTCACCGTCCTCTTGTCATCATCTCTGTGTGTGCTTTTCATTTCCCTTTCTGCTTCCTGTCCAGGTGCTCCACCTCTGATCTTTCCTCAGTGTATGTCCTTCCTAATGAATTAGAAATTGACTGTCATTTCTACCACCTTCCTCCTTTACAAAGTTACTTAAATGCACCTCCAGATGTTATCCATCAAGTAATATTTATAATATATATATATATATATATATATATTAAATAAAAAAAGGGAGAGGTGCATTTAAGTCAACAACAGTGCTAAGATGGTATTTAGTGTAAAGATGTGACACTAAGAGACACTCTCTATCTCTCACCTTGTCCTTTAGGAGAAAAAGAAAGTGCATTCGCTACATCCAAGGTGAAGGCAGCTGTGCCAGTCCTCCCTCTACGGACGGAAGCTTACTAGACTCCCCCCATCCTCCCCCTCCTCAGTGGTTCCTTCCCCCTCCTCAAAAGAGTCCAAACCTCAGACTGAACAAATGCAACCTCTCTCACTGACTATGAAACCGGCCCACCAGCCACTCCACCACCCGCACCTCCTGGCTGGGCCTCCACCGCCATCTTTGGTTCAGCTGGAAAACTCTGCTGCAGCAGCTAGCAAAACGCCCGCCGCCTCCTCCCACAATGGAGCTCTGGAGCACGGTGACGTCTCGTCCTCGCGGCAGCCGGGCTCCTCTGTGGCATCCTCGATGGCCCGGCCCTCGGCATCGCTGTGTCATTCCCACTCGCTCCTCCCCTCCACAGCCCCTCAGCCTCTGTCGCTAGTGACCAAGTCTATAGAATAGTCTATCCTATTCTCCTCCTCTTTTTTTAGCTCTGCACACACACACAAACACCTTTCTAGGCCCTCTCTTTGCTCTATTTCACTTGCCGTCAGTTCTTTTTCTCTTTGTTTCTGTGCCATAAAGGCTTTGGAATTTTAGGTTTTGTTTTATTAAAGTTCATTGGTCAATATTTGACCCGTCATTATCAAACAAATCTAATTATTATAAAGAAATGATACAATGAGCTGTAGTATAGCTTTGTGAATCTGCCAAAATTTTTATGAATTTTGTTTTTGTCTTTTTTGTAGTATTGAACAGTGCAAACAGAAATTATCTAGTTCAACATCAAAATGTTTAAAAGACGGATATAAAAAGGTAGGCTAGATTATTCAACGAGCCCTTTTCTTGACAGAGTTGGTTCTCCTTCTTTATTTGTATTAAATACGAGCTCGCGAACCAATCATTTGACATCTGTTCAAAACTCTAGGAGGGCATGAGGCTAGCGGTGACACCTCTCTGAGGAACAACTTTAATTGTGATGTTACTTGTTCTTGTTTAAATGTACAGAATAACGGGGGAGGGGGGGGTTTACTGTGTTAAATATGCATTCTTCCACTGCGTTGTCTTTTTTCTTTGTTGTTTACCTTCGGGGTGGAGTCAGGCAAGTTTGGGTGGGCTTTGAGGGGAGGTCGGGGTGGGAGGGGTTGTGGGTTATTAAATTCAAAATGTCACAACGCTAGGACCAGTAGTATTTATTGCTTTAGAGATTGCTTGTTGTATCTTGTATGTGTCTCTTTTTGACTTTTTTTTTCTTCCCCTTTCTTTCTGAATACATTGTACAAATATTTTTTCTTAAGGTAAGCAACTATATGAATGATCCATTTTTACACGGAGGTTTTGAAAAGGCAAATCTTTTGTTATCTTTCCTCGCTGAAAACCTGGATTTCCGCTCAGTGTACTGTGTAGGTCTCATGAACAGAAGTATGCACAACTTCATTTCAAGAAATGCGTCTATAAGCCATTTTACAAAAAGAAGAAAAGAAACACGAGGCAGTGGGTACCGTGTGTTCAGTAGTTGGAAACGTGTCTAAAGCCCTTCTTTTTTATTGCACAGTCATATCTCTCGGACTGTAGATTCGTGTACAGATTTTCCGTGCCAAATTTTGTGATAATTTTCTCTGCCCCCACCCCTCCCCCAACCATGCTGTAGGGATCTTTTTTGTTTTGTTTTGTTTTGTTGTTGTTTGTTTTGTTTTTTGTTTTGTTTTTTCATTTCGATACCATTTTTTTTTTCTTTTTTTTTTGCTGTGACGTTACATAGATTGCTATGTATGTAGTATAAATGTTGCTATAACAAATGTGTTTGGTAGCAAATTGTCAAATATTAAAATTTAAACTTAATAAAAAGACGGACATCATACTGTATAAACCCACAAGGGCCAAATTATGTATATTAGGAAGTTCATAAAAAAACTATTAAATACAAAAAAATACACAAACTGCCACTTTTAAGTACACTACTACATATAGGTAGATAGAAAAAATAGGCATGTTGATGTTGCAAGAGGCTGTAAAAAAAAGCTACAAGAGAATCATCCACTCGGTGCCATTGTAGTTGACATGACGCGACTGTAATCTGTCGATTTCTTCTCTGGTTTATTAAGATGCTAATGATAAATAGTTTGAATGTTTCCTTAACGGCTGTGATGTTCCTGTTCTATTTTATGCTCTTATATTTTTGTTTGTTTTTTCCTGTTATTTTAAATGGTTCTAAAACCATGTTTTTTGTAATGAATAAATGTTTATGCTGTACAGTCTCTGTAGCATGCAGTTCTGTATTAATAAAAGCAACTTAGTATGTGCACTTCAGTGTTTTTGCATTTATTCTGAAACTCCCTGAACCACCAGCTCAGGACGTGGATGTCATTCAGCGGCAGCTTTCTTAGTTCAAAATAAAATCTATATGTTGAGACTCTAAGATAAAAATCTTTACAAAATCCCAGTGCATTTATTTTCCAGAGTTGATCACTTAGATCAATTGAACCGCACCTCCTATAACAACAAAAACTCATATTTCTTAAGCGATCTTCCAGTTGTATCAACTAAAACAGTTTACTGTGACATTTTCAGGGTGACATTCCAGGACCGAATATCTCACTCTGGCTGTATAAGCTATCATATTCGTGGTCTGCAGAGTAATTCATCCAGAAAGCAAGGAAAACACAAAACATGGCTGGAGCTGGAGAAATGATGCAGTAGGTGTGTCCAAAACCAAAACAACATGAAAAGTAATGATGTTACCACATTGCCACCTCCTAAAGTACAACTGCACATGCTTTCCACTCTTTTCCGTAGCTTTTAAGTAGCGCACTGTGTTCTGTTTTTCCTCGATGTCTAGCATAATCAGTTTGACAGAGGCTTGATTCTGTGTACCACTCATCTCGACTTTTTATTACATATGCAAAGTCTCTGACTCATCATTGCATTCTTTGTGATTTGGTGGGTTGGCCATCACTGACCACTTGTGGAACTGAACAGTGTTTGGTATGTTTTTTTTTATGAAGTGATACTAGGTAAACTTCCAGTTTCTCTGTCCCAGATCCAACAGCCACCAGCGCCGCTCCTCTGAATGGATGCGTTCTGATGTGAGTTCTGGAGTTCAAAAAAGCAGCGTTTTCCTCCTCCACACATGGAAAGACTTAAACTTAAAAATGCCTATATCTACTGGTGAATTTATAAGCATAGTAAGGAATGCAGTGAAGAAGACCTGTGGATGTTTTAGAGGCATTCATGTTGTATTTGTAGCATTTTTGTTTTGAGTTTGTATGGCTGCTCCCTTGGCCAGGTCTCCTTTGTAGAAGAGATCTGATCTCAATGGGACTTCCTGATTAAATAATAATAATAATAAACACTCCCTGCAATGGCTCCCTTACCTGCAATGTGTTTACCAGTAAATTATTATTATAGTAAATTATTTGTTGCCATTTTAAAAAAAAGATTTTTCCTTGAACTCTTTGCACAAGCAACTATTTCAACACATCAGTTAACTGAGAGGTCAGGATAGTTGTGCCTCATATCCAGGTTTTAATACCGACCAGATTGTTTCTCAGACATAATAACTTCTGCTAAAGGGAAAATTACACATCTGTACAAGGTCATACATTCAACCTGATGAGAGGATATTTTCAAGTAGTCTGTATTCTTCATCAAGCCCAGGCTAAGATTATCAACAGGTTATTATTGCTCAGTATGGACGCTACAGATTTGAACACCTGACACTGATTTAGGTTCACATTCTAACACTATTTAACACCGACCGTCTCTGTATTTCCAACACTAAAGATGCCTTTTCATTTCAAGTATCGATCCGAGTTAAAAGTAGACCACTCTGTGCACAGGTTTAAATGTGTGAGAGGACTGGAGAACTATTCTGGAACTTGGTAGGAAAGGAAAGAACTACTTCACCCTAATTCCTAATGCTTTGCCTGATCACATTCAGCCATATATGTCTCATGCAAATGGAGCCCTTGCACTAAATTAATAATAAGGTGAAACTTCTCTTATTCCCACAGGGAAATTCTCCATTCCCAAGCCTCCATCTAACATAGATGCCAGAGTTCAGGATGAGCTGAGAGCAGTGGGCCCTCTGGAGCTGCAGATTCGATGACATGCGGAAGAACATTTGAATAAGACTTTTTCTTGGTGACAAAGGGGCTTGTACATTGTACTGGGGTTGTATGCGTGCTCAAGAATGAAGTATTCTGACATTAACATGGATTAACATAGGGTGGTCCCTGAACACATTCAGCATTTCAAACTTGTTTTCTGGCTTTTAGAAATTTTCATTTCATCTGTTCCACTGGAATTACATGTGAAGAACAAAGTTTCTGTAGTGCATCCAGCGTTTTTTGGGATTGGTCTTCACTTATGAGGCATTCTCAAGTCATCCACAATCACTTTATAAGAGTTTCTCTGTATATGCTCGGGTTTTTTTCCACTCCTTACTCTCAGGAACTTACTGCTGATTTCTTATTCATTCCAAGTTTGTACAAATGTACAAAGTAGCCACGCAAACAACACAAAAGTATTAAAGCTGTCATGCAGACTTGAAAGCCTGGCAAAGGAGCGCTGGAAAAGAACGGGTTTTCAGCTGTGATCAAGGAAATGCAGGACTTTTCTTTGTTCCCTTTGAATGTCTACAGTCTGCACATTTAATGCATTTGTGCAGTATATACCCTTGAACCCTGAACCAGCGAGCTACGTATAACATGGAAGTGTCCGTGATGGTTCTATTACATTTTGAGAAGGAGGAGAGGCTTTGTATACCTGAGCAGAGAAAATAAGTGTTTTGATGTGAGTGTGGCATGGAGGAACAATGTTGAAGGCCATCGCCGCAGGCAAGCATACAAATCAGAAAACACTGCAAAACATTAAATATGTCCCCTATGTTACAACAAACAAGATACAAAGACATATTGTTTTGGATGTTATTTACAAAAAAAAAAGAAAAAAAAGGGGGGGTGTTCCTGTGACCCTGATCGTGGCGGCAGGACAAAACTGAAAGGTTGCAGAAATGGCTGCAGCGTAGCATAAACAACAACAATCTCTTTTATTGAGATTAAAATGGTTTTCATATAGCTTTATATTAGCAAATGAATGTTGTACTTCATGATGATAATCGGTTTTTCATCTCAGGTTTAATACAAAGTTTGAAGATTAGGGGACAGGGGGTCAGTTTCCAGTTTCACTGTGCAGACAGGCATTTCAAAGATGCTCTTTAGTTTGGAGCTACCATTACCTGTGAAAGGAGTTCTCAAAACACTCTAGAAGCAAAAAATAAATAAATAAAAAATAAAAAAGCTTGAATTGCATAGTTAATTCAAAAGAACATACTGAAACCAATTCCAATGCATTGTGGTCCTTGCTCAGACCTTCATGGGGCAGAAACAAACCATTCATTGTTCGTGCACTTGAGTATACTGCTCCCTGAAGAGGACCACTGCACAGCCATCAGATTTCATAGGTTCAAAAAGCGCTTGAGTAATTGGGAATTGGAATACTGAGCCAGTGCCCTGGTGAACTGTTCTTGACCGTATCTTATGGACTAAGATTTAAGTCATGAGGATGAACTGAAATCTATTGATTTTTGCCGGATTGTAGAGAAAAAAAAATACAGTGGTAAAGGATTCCGAGATCAAGTCAATACTTATTACAAGTTTGCACTCTATAGTATGTGTGAAGAAGGTGAGGAAGAAGAGGGCAATAAAAGAAGAGCTGCAGTCCAGTCTGTGTGTGAAACAGTGGGCTGGAAAAAAAAAGAAAAGCTTATTGCCTCATGCAGTTACACTTATGCCGTATTTTTGGAAATGCAAAGTGAATTCTTAAAAAAAAAAGTGCAGCCTTCACCGTCAAAGTCAGAATCAGAAACATAATTCATAAAATAAACAAAATAGCATTTTAAATATTGACAGATGATGCAAAATTGTCTTTTAAATGAAATATAATGCTATGTATTTTTATATATATATATATATATATATATATATATATATATATATATATATATATATATATAAGCTGTGCCTGTTTTCTTCACTGTGCATTTTTTTTGTAGCTAAAAAACAAACAAAAAAAAAAGAGTAAATAATTAAAAGACCTCCTGGGATGCAGAAGCCACAAAGGTAAAAGCACGAATTTTAGAAATGCTGGTAATTACTTCTACATATATGTCATTATGTTTTGATGCTGAGACCACCTTGTTTTCATAAATTCTAACACACACTGAGTCACTTGTAGACTTAACATCTTTTTCTACCTCCAAACTATTTTTGCAAGAATCAGCCCGCTCTTTATTCACTAACAACTGTCTCATAACCTTGAAGACTAAAATGATGCACATGAAAGGTATTTCAAGAGATTTTCTCTTTCTTACAATATGAAAGAGTCTCTTTTATCAAATAAATAAATAGCAGCTACTGGGCAAGGGAAGATTTGGTACAATTTGGTGCACGCTGCTTTTCCTAAAAGGACTGTCCCATAGTGTGCCAGCAGCAAGGCCAAATTTAATCACAAAGACTCTGGATCCATAAAGGTGTTAATGTGTGTATTGCACAACAAATAAGTTCTGATGAAAAGGGGAAAATAAAAGCACCGATCAAGTTCACAGACATAAGCAACAGGGAGAGCAAAATAAAATAAAAATTCTTTCCCATGATCTTGTGGTCCTCCTTTAAAAATTAAATTCTGCAACATCTAATAAACAAAACCAAAGGTCAGAGTCGGGCAGCAACAGACAACTGAATGAAGAAACTCATTTGAATGCACATTATGCATATTATGCATTCAAATCAGGACAATCTGTTGTTTTAGAGAATCCTCACATCTTCGAGTAACAAAACAACAATAATAGCGTTGTTTAAAACACACATACTCGAACCACTGTGAGCCATCGTGACACAGCAAGTCAAAGGTGTACCACAGTTTTCCAGAAGTTTGTTTAATTGACTGAAAATAGGGCGATGGCAGTTCTAACAATTACTGGACTGAGTCATTTATTATGCAAAAGTGCTAAACTTTGCAGATTATAGCTTACCAAATGTTAGGAGAATGGATGTGACTGCAGCAGATGGGAAACTGATTACAAGTCGTTTCAACTCTGTGAGGTTCAACATGTACTTTCTGCATGTTTCTGCTCAACTCAAGTGATCAGAAATATTAGATTAGAACAGCTATTATTGGTCTGCTGAGAGCATGTGTTTTAAAATCCAACTCTGTTTAAAAGTCATCATTAGGTCACTTGTATTGACTAAGAACCCTGACTGATTCTCTGCAGAAATATACAGTGGTTCCACCGCCTTTAAACATCTCAGTCGCTTTTTAAAGTTTACTTACAGCTTGATCACGCCTAAGTGCTTGTTACAAAGGGCTTCATACGGGGACTCGAGTAGAAATGCCTTGAGACCAAGTGTGAGACAGGCGGAGTTGCAGAGAAGAAGCGTAGCGTATTTACAGGTGTTACGTGTATGTGCTGCTGTCTGAATGTAGGCTTGTGTTTCACCTTCCCAAGCACAAGTGCCCTAGTCCCTAATGATGGCGGTGTGCAGTAAGCTAACTACCCTCACAGTGGAGCGAGCCCCCAGGCTAGTGCCACATCTCTCCATCAAGGCTTGCCTTCATCCCACTTTACACTGGGCCCTTTCCAAAGACACACACATACACACACAGAGCCAATGACAAATAATTCATATTATGGCCTGCCTGAAAGTTTGCCACACTACCTCATTAAGCAGCCTATTGTAACTGGCTGACATTCTCTCAGCATAATAACATTCCTTGGTCGGGTTGTTTTTGAAGTGACATCTCACTAGAGGGAAACAGAAATAAATAAAGAAATAATAATAATATATAAAAAAAAACCCCAGTTGTGCTATGCTGTTTTTCACCTTTGGAACTCTCAAGGTGATGCAACTTTAGCTGCTAGATATCAATAATGGATTCCTGTTGTTTCTTGATATGGTACAAGGTCCAGCAATGACATATCAAATGAAGACAGAAATGTGGTTACTTATGTCATTCACATGGAAAAGCAGCTTTCTCTATTTCAATAAATTACAGCTACCAATGATAGAATGTGACAAGGACAGAAATACACTCACACACACACACACACACACACACACACACACACACACACACACACACACACACACACAGAGTTTTAGATGTCTTTGCATTAATTTTAATTACTAGATTATAAAGGCAATATTTTCAAAAGCTGTCAGCTTATGAGACAAATAATGACCGAGGTGAGGAGGTTTGCTGTCATATGTGGCATCGCATATTTAGACATGAGAAGCGTAACTTATATCCTGTGTTAGGCATGGCACAAAACAACACAAATACCTCAGCCTTCACCTTTTAGACGAGGTGAGCAAAGAACTAAGGCGGCTCAGAATAAATAAAAATTTGCCTACTTGCAGAGAGGACATTTCATTCTATATACGTGTCAAGCCAAGGAAACAAACAAAACCTCCTTAGCTTTGTGCCCATGTGGGCTTCTCACACACACACACACACACACACACACACACACACACAGCAGAAATAGATTTATTTGGTGTAATAAAGACACTATGGCTCAGTCCAAACCTACATATTGAGTTTGATCTCCCACTTAGGGCTGCATTGATTTTTCCTTTTAGCTGCATGGTCCAGTGCACTGCTTCTGATGCACAGTGAAAATTAGTCTGTTTGATGTAATTTGCAAAATTTACAATGGGTAAAGGGAGAGGCAGGCTGGGTAGGGAGGGAGGAGAAGGAGGAGGAGGAGGAGGAGTGCAGGGGTGCATTCGGGGAATGGGGTGTATGGCTTGATGAGGATGCAGAGTGGGGGTAAGTGAATATGCACCTTTGATGTGCTCCATGTTTGTGCGTGTGGCAGCAAATGGCAGAATGGCAACAGTGTGGGAGTTTTTTTTTTTTTTTTGTGTCTGAGTGGCAATCAGTCAGTTCAGAGGCGCTGAGCTCCTGGCGAGCCTACAAGGCATGTGGCTAGGTGCTCTCTGTCCTGGGGGCGAGACAGGGAGAGCTCTGACTTAGCTCTGACTTTTCCGGGGCAACAACGAGGCATGGGAGAGGAAGAAGAAACTTTCTCAGCAAAGTGAAAGGGAGAACAGGAGGGAATCATCCAAGTAAGGCAGACTTGAAGTTAAAGTACTGACGTGCACTTCAATCTTCACTTCAGTCTCGACAAGTATGCCAAACATGGATTTTGCATAAACACACAGCACTTCAGAGGCACTCGAAGAGATAAAGATGAAGTTATTCGAATAACAAAAGGGAAAATGAGAGGAAGATGGAAGGCGAAGCCCCAAACATGAGGAAAGATGGAAGACAACCCCTGCTAAGTTGGAATCTGCATCTGTTCCATCTCCCTTAGCAGATATAGCAGGAATGATAGCGGTGCATGCTCCAGTCTCCTGTAATGAAGTCCAGATGTATCAAGTCAGCTATGCTCCTCATCATCTCAGGCAGTGACCTTGGGAAAACTGCCTCAGCCGTGGGCCTTTTGTCGTGCTTAGAGAATAACAACAGAAACACAGCAGCCAAACTTGCTGCTTTGGGATAAGGAACAGAAGATTCCAGAGAAACAAACATCTTTCCAAATGCGATGTGGTTACATCTCCCTCTGTTAGTTTTGAATTAATGGAGTGGTTTGCATCTACCTTTCCTCTATAGCTTATTTAGTCTCTGTGAGATGCAAGGCTATTCATCTAATTCTAGCCTAACCTGTTTAATAACAAAGAGGCTTCTGAAGATCTTTTACACTTTGTCCACACAAACAATCTACAGCAGTTTGTTTAAAGGTCACAGCAAGAGGGCAAGGGTGCCATGCAAAACTATCCAAAATGAAACCGTGACCCACAATTTCACGAGTCATTCCCTTAAGCCAAAACGCCCTGAGCAAAGGCAGGAGCATCGTGATTTAACATGGCTTGTAAATAAATTAATTGCAATTAAAATCTGATTATACTGTGAGCAAAAAAACGAAGCAGTCTGTGTATGGGCTTGCCAATGAGTAAAAGAAACAACACGATGAGAGTGCCAGCTGAACAATGACAAGGAGAGTGAATGTACTGGATCCACTGGATGGAAAACTTCACTGTAACCAACTAAAAGTGGCACCAGTCCCTCTCCTTTTTATTTGCAAAGAAAAATGTGAGCACTCTTAAAATAAAACCTCAAATCCTGCTCCAAATCTCCCTGCAAGGTCCTGAATATGAGCCCTGGAGAAGAGGCACTCCTACACCCTTGTGAAATTCAACAGTCTCAATAGCTTTCCCTCAGTATATGCTCAAGAAGTTGGTTTTATCCCAAGGCTGACAATGGGAGAAGATTGTGTTTTTGTACTGCATATTACTTCTTATTACCTCTTTTAGTGATGGAAGATTAGAAAGCACAAGACATGGCTGAGAATAGCAGGTAAAAACATTCCACTGAATTTCAACTCCTCAGTCAAGTGCAATGTATCAGAACTTCAGTGGCGCGCGCTCACTGTATGAAACAAAAGTGGCGTAAAAGTGGGACAGGAAGTCTCATCGAGTAGACACAATTACAGTGTTGAGGATATGCTGTGAGCATCGGATGTAAGACAAGAGAGCCATTTTAAAGGAGATTAGTGCTGACACCTCCCTGTGTCTCAGCATGCAGTGATCACACTGCGCCAGCTACTGTGTGTGGGAGGCCTTTTGTCACTTGTACCATTCAAAGTGGGAGAGGGAAAACAAGCGATGGGATGACACCCAGCCGCCTCCGATAGATCAAAACCAAATTAATAAGCCAGGATGCTCAAATTAACAATGAGGCCTCTTGTTTAACTCGGCTGCTTGACTTCCTCAGACGAGGCACATCACAACTACACAGGCACGTTTAAATCCATACGAGGAGCAGACTTTGGAAATAATGACTGCACTCAGCGTCATTGGAAAAATAATTTGGGGTGAAAAAGAAGATCTTCTGTCAACAAACCTCTATTTTAAACTCTAAAGAGGACGTGCATGGGGCATAATCACAACGGAAACTCTGACAAGCGACAACTTGTAACAAAAGCAGCGCACTGGAAGTTCGGCTGAGGTGGAGGCACATTGAGAGGCCAGCCATCCACTTAGTGAAGCTACAGCACACGGGGCCCTCCCTTTGCAATAGTAATCCATCTCTATTGTTCCCCTGAAGAGGCTTGTTGAAAATTAATTTGGGCTGGTCAACAGTCAATAACACGCTCCCCAGAGACACGCAGTTTAACCCCTATAGTGCTCGATGTATTAGCGCACACACACACAAGCACTCAAATCCGCATTCCTCTCAATAGTGAGAGGAAGGGATTATTGACCAATTTCTGAGCTTAATGTACCTACATTTCCCCCCCTCCAGGCGATCTGCTCACACCTCCTCCACCCACTTCTACCGTGTTATGTTATCGTCTTGTCGTGGGGTCTTTTATTCATTGTGCCTCTAGATGAGAAAATACCAGTGACTGATAAAGACTGCGCCAAGGTATCATAGAAAACAACGTGATCATTTTAAAAGGAGCTATCACATGTCAAAGAGACATTTATTGGAGATATTAATTCTCCTTTTCTTTTTGCGTACTTCACTGTGAGGGAATATATCAAATGCATGGAAAATGGCCCGCAAATGATCACATTAAGGTGATGACTTCCCAGTAAGCAACCACTCCCTAATGTGGATGAGTTATTTATTAAACTGATTCAAAGTGATGTACAACATTTGAAGCGGATTAAAGATGAGCAGTACCGAGTTTCAAAACGAAATGATGAGTTATTTTCTTGAGGACAACTGTTGCTTGCAGAAATACAACCTGAGGAAAAAGAGAATAATAAAGAAAACTGACCAGAATCCCAGAAGACCACTTGTTTTACTGCTGTATTTTCATTATAGATCACACAAAATACCTGACACTGCTGCTGTCAGCTTTGTACTGTAGACCGTGTTTGACATTACAGACTTTTTCGCATCTTTTGCTGAAGAGTGCACCACACATGTTTTAGAGTAGTCAGCTGTTTTCAGTGCTCGGTGCTCAAGTTCGGTGTGTGCAGAGACACAGGCATGAGGCAATTCTGCAAAGGAGAAACATAATAGCTTATACTGCCCAGTGTGTATTTACTCCTCCATAAAACAGACATTGTGATTCATCCCTAAGGGTGACCCTATAAAAAACACATTCCGTGTCTAGCGACAGACTGAGGCAACAGTCAGCGAAAGTGGTGCAACTCCCTTGAAGAAATTTAGGACACTTACATCAGGACATTTTATTCAACTACTATCTTTTTCAGAGGAGAAAACAATGAGAAAAGTCTCATCTGTCTTTTTAAATGTAAGAACAGAATACAGTTAATTTGTATGGATTAAGAAGTAAGAGCGGGGCTTCTCAGTTCTGATGACTGAGTGCTAGTTTAGGAGCTGTGCAGGAAAAAAACCCCGCATCAAATCAGAACTTTTGTCATTTGTAATGTGACTGTTCAGAGAACGGTGCTTTAGTTGACTTCATGCTGGCTGTTGTATTTCTATGACAGTAGGTGTGTTTGTCAAAGTTTCGAAAGTTTAGTCTGCTACAACGGCTAGAAGAGTGCAAATTAAAGGGAAATGCTTCCTCCGTTTCTTTCTGAGCTGCTTTACTGCAACGTGTGAGGAGATCCGGGGTGGCTCAGTGGTTAGTTGGTTCTCAGTTGGTTCTGTGTGGATTTTGCATGCTTTCCACATGCTTGCATTGGTTCTCTTTCCCCCCACGGTCCAAAAACATGCTTGTTAGTTTAGTTAGTGGCTCTAAATTGGCTTTAGGTGTGAATGTATGTGTGAATGGCTGTCTCTCTCTCTCTCTCTCTCTCCCTGTGATGGCAACTTGTCCAGGGTGTAACTGCCCCCCAGTGCAACCCTGAATGGGACAGTTGGCCTAATACAATGTTTCAGAGGCCTCAGAGAACTCTGGATTTAGGGAAAGAATAGATAAAGCTTTGGTGGATATTAAGGAAGAAAAGGGTTATTCTGTCATGAAATCACCATGCAGCTATATATCACTTCGTATTTCCTGAGAATTGAGCACAGCATGCTTTATTGTTCAGACAGTAACATAAGAAATCAAAAGAATGATTCACAGAGCAGTTCCTTTCTTATTGTACCTTGTGGAAATGATTAAAACAGAACTGAAACCTCTTTTCAAAGTGCAAACTTCACCTGTGTGTCTCAGCATTGTGGAGGAAAATAAAGGCTTTTCTCTAACACTTTTTGGTGCCAGCTACGCATAACCAGTCCAGCACCCTGCATCTATTGATAAGAAAACTCTTGTTCTCCAACTCTCACCTCCTCAGAGAGAGAAACTACAAGCCCCTGAACGTTGAGCCATTTTGTCAGAGCAAGTGGTGAAGGTTTGGCGGTGAGAGAAGACACCAGAGGAGAAGCGCCTGTATTGAGGTTGCAAAAGAGTGAGAGAGAAAGAGAGAATGGGGCTCAACCCCCCCACATCAAAGCTTTCCCCTCCAGCGGTGTCTTGTGATATTTATTTATTGAGATGATTTTGCCAGAAACCCAGTGGCCTGGCTGTGCCCCCCACTCTTTGATATGTTGCTTGGTTCTTAGCTGGCTGTCCTCAGAGAAGGAGAGGTCACGGGGTCAGCCAAAGAGACCCCCACAGGAAAAAAACATGGCTCACAGAGTACACCTAGAAACACCACACACCATACCATATACACATGCACACACAAACAGCTCACCAGATGATGCACAGGGAAAATGGAGGGGTGGTGCTGGGTGGGGGACTAGGCATTGATTATTATTAAAGGGCCAATGATTTGTTTCCTCCACCATTTGGAGAAACATGGCTCACATCTAAATTAATATCCGATTAAAACCTTGAAGTTATTACAGCAGACTCTTGTCATGTTCAGTCCAAGAAACACAGCAAAACAAATGCTGGGAAAACAAGCTGACGTGAGACGCAGCTCAGGAGATTTTTTTTTTTTCTGTAGCGGACACACACACATACACACACACACACACACACACACACACACACACACACACACACACACACAGCCTCAGGGTTCATTTCTCTCATTAAATGCACAAATGAAAAACAATTTGACACCTTGTAATGAGAAAACCACACACACATGTACACATGCTGCACACAGGCGAACACGATCGCATTGCAGCACTGCAGCCATGTCTCGTATAACCAGAGATTCCTTTATGGTAAAAAGAAAATGGTCACATGTGTCTTAGAGAGCTAAGATTAGCTGCAGTGCAGAGCCAGAAAGGACGATCCTGATCCAACAGGCCAAGGTGGAAGCCATTTGTTAGCACTATGTTGCCTCCCAGAAGAAAATAGCCTTCGGATGGAGCTGGAGTGGAGTACTTATAGACTAAATAATTTCCATGTAATAGTAAACCACAGTGCATTAGAAGATTGTGAACTCTGGAGCAAACAAGTCATCACAATATAAAAGGTTTGGATCACATAATAGTTTCTAATCAACTCATAATAATCAACTCATTTTATCTCTAAGATCATATACTGGCAGTGGTCGGGACTCACAGGCTTTACATTTTAATGTAGGGGGTATCATTTTAGTGCCATTTTGACTTTATAAGGTGGTCTGATAGGGTCCAGTAGGAGTCCCTCAATATCAGAAATGGCAGGTAAAGATGGTCTTCTGCTGTTGTCACCATCAGCTCTAGACAGGACTCCTCTCTTCTAGTTAGCCGTTTGATTGTGCCGTTTTGCCATCCCCACGTTCTCCTAATATGGACTTTTGTTGGTTTTTGCTCTTCATTGTACCCTGCACATCAGAAAAAAACATACCAAGGGGTAAAATGCAACGACAATGGGTTCCTGACCAAATATCTATATGTGACCTGTTGGGAGTAACTCAAGATGTACACATTTTTTGCCTCTATGTGCAGGCCTATAGGCCCATTGCTACAGTACTGTGCAATAGTCATTTCTCATTTCTTTATATTGTGATGCCAAGGAGCCAAACTTTCTAGTAATTTTTTACAGTGGTCTTGAGCAATAGTTCTCCAGGCTTTCTGAAGGTCTTTCAAAGTTTTTCTTTGGACATTGGCTGCTTTTTCATTCATTTTCAGTCCAGCCCGTGTATCTGACCATTTTTAGAGGAATGATTTATTTGTTTATCAAGCCACTTAACACTGATCTATTAATAATTCAGTCGTTCATTTAAAAAAAGGCACCTTATTCAAGGGATGAACTAGTGTTATATCTACACATAATAGACAACTTAAACAATTTTAAATTGTATCTTCAGGCACTTTGTTACTAGCAGACATGACATGGTTTTGTGGAGAACAAAAGAAGAAAAAAACTATCTACCAGTGTGTATTTATACTGGGCAGACAAACGGTTTCTGAAAAAATCCAGCAAAGACCTGACACAGGACTCGAGAGACACAGTACATCTGGACCTTCAGCTGATCTATCTACTGTTTGCTGAAGCCTCATCAGAAATGGTCTCAGTGGAAGGGTGTCTGTCAAGAAGGCATTCTTAAGGAGGGGAAACAGAGAGGAACGGCTGAGGTGGGCCAAATTACACAAGAACTGGAGTGAAAATTGGTGGTAACAGGTCTTATGGAGTGATGAATCCAGTGATGGGATCATCTTGACAGAGAACGGAACAATAAGCAGCCAACATCGAAAGAAGAGCTTTGAATGTCCTTCAAGAGGCTTGGAGAACTATTCCTGCAGACTACTTAAAAAAATGACAATAAAGCTTACGTAAGAGAGTTCAGACTGAGTTGAAGAATAAAGGCGGTCATACCAAATATTGACTTTCAAGTTAGAATTGAACAAACTCAGTTTTTGCCTCATATATTCTATTTCCATGTATGTTTGCAGGTGTTTCAATAAATTCCTGCACCCATTCCCCATATTATTTGCAAAATATAAAGAAATGAAAGGTGGCTCAAGACTTCTGCTCAGTACTGTAGTTCATGTTCAAGTTGAAAAGCCATATTTATGCAGTAAATAAATGCATGAAAAGTTAAGGTCCTGGTCAAAAGTACATACAGTATAAATCAGAGACACAAAATGGTGGAATCCATGCATACTGATGTTTTTTATTATTTATTTTGGCAGTTACTAACTGTGAATAAGTGAGGAGGGCCCTGGTCAGCGGGTCCTATGGTGGTCCACAGAGAATTGACAAAGTGGGAGCCACTCCTCACTGCACCGCAGGTTGTAATTTCAGCCGCATAGGGAGGGTATGCTCATCTTTTTTGCGTGACAGATCTCCAACATAATGCATTGTCAAATAATTCTTAATATGTCCAGTATGACACGATGGCCATGTTCTCAATATTCAGATTTGCTCTGGCTCATAAACTCAGACGCCACTGCGTGCCATTGGCCCATCAATCAAGACATCTCCACCCCCGCCCCCTCCTTCGACTCTTTTTCACCTGTCAGCCCATTTGAATATGAGGTGGCGCTTGGATGGCTTCCAGAAAATAAGCTTCTGGGAGAACAAGGCTTGGCAAAGCTGTTTACACGTGTAGGAATTTTGATTGAGGAATATGCACAGCTCTCCTGTGCCAAGAGATTTGACAACCACTCTCACCCCAGTCACAGGTCGTTTCCAGACTTATTTACACATTATAACATGCATCACATCATCTGGTGGCAAAAGTCAAGGCTTTACAAATTAGTTTGAATATTTGACCATCATTGTTTGAACAGACATTTACAAAATTCCTTGGCAAACACATTGGCTTGAAATGAAACACTTGACAATGTTAGCTCTAGTTTGATGACAAGAACAAACATTGACAGAAAATATCAAGGGCTGAAAATCGCTGCCCATCTTTCTTCATGTCCCCTTCAATAAGTCTCCATTTATACACCACCTATAATTGAACTTGTGTAAACAATAATCCATCTAAAAGCAGAAGGGCCATTTAACACAGACTGATTGTCTGCATATGAAGGTAAACAAACAGAGTGCCACTGGATCTGTCATGTCTCGGACCCCTCTAGATAAAGATGGATGGAGGAGTCGGAAGTAGGGAGGGGGGGCGAGGGACCGGGACGGGCAGTAAAGAGCCACGTCAACTTCTCTCCCTCCTCATGCATTAAATTCAAAGAAGGCTGGTATACAAAACTCCCACTGATCAATTGTAAGCAAAGGGGAGTGGAGGAAAAGCGGGTGAGCTCGGGGGGTGGGGTGAGCAAGCCTCTGGTTTGGCATACGTGATCAGCACATCGGGCCAAATGATGTCATCCATCAGGATGGACACTGCAATTTGCCATCTATTTCCTCATCAATCAAACTTGGACGTTGGTACAAGGGGGTGGAATATGTGTTTCTATGTGTGTGTGTCTCTCGATGTGTGTCCTCTCAAGAAAGAGACGAACCGGCAGACCTATCGTGAAGGGCATCAGATGGCATTAATAGAGTGCAGAAAACCACTCCTATGGTTTCTCATCTACATTAAGAAAGATTTCCACTTTGTTTAATTTAAATTAGACACTATACATTGAATACGCCATTATTTACTCCAGCAAATTTCCAAAGTGTTCAGGTAAAATTCGTACAAAGCATGTCTTTATTTCCTTAGCAGTCAAACATTGATAAAAAAAAAAATACAGTAGAGTGATTTTTTCCTCCCCAACTAGCCCATTTTGTGCATGCTCTCTCTCGCCTGTTGACCTGCTATCAGTAACTTCACAGCTGTTGGGCAGTTTTGAACTCGATGCCGCTCTAGCACTTAAAAATACTCTATCTCAAATAAGATCCTCTAACTGACCAACAGATGTTATCCCTGCTAAATTTCCCCAAGAGCCCCTTAAACATGTTTAGTGCAAACTTTTCCTATCAACTATAAACAGCTTTTTACCCAATGGTACAATTCCCTAAACTTTTTTTTTTTTTAGCATTCAGTTTGATCAAGCTCATTATGCTGCTAAACTTTGATTCAAGATTCCATCTTAAAACATTCCCCTAAAATCTTACAGAAATTGTCATGAAACTGATATATACTATACCAAAGAAACATTTGTGACAAATATGCAAGTTACAAGCTGGATCCTGGTTTATTCTCACATTTGGTCACCAATGAGCCAAAATCACCAGCAACATATTATGTGATTCTCCCTAATGCTACAGTCACACTAGGGAAAACAGTGGCTGGAGACTGCAGTTGCAAACTTGTTGCCTCCGAAGCTGGGTACCAACCACCAACAAGCAAATTGGTTGCTGTATACATACAGAGTACAGTACGTAGACATTCAGACCACCAGGCAACCTGTGCAATCACCTCGCAATTGAAAGTGGTCACCCAGAGGTTGAGAGTGCATGCCAAACCTCTGGGTGACCACTCGGTCGCCGCAACTACTTACAATTGGTCTCCAACTGCAAAAAAATAATAAAATTATATTCAGTCATCAGGCAACCAGCCATTTTCCCTAGTCACAAGGAGGCTGCTGTCCTATTTTTACTCAAGTGTGACTCACCTGTAACAGCTCTGACCTGTAAGGGTGTGGACATGGGATCTCTGCTTGTGTAGCACTGGAACCCTTTGGGTTCTGTGAGTTGCTTGGTGGGGATTGACTGTGCTTGGCTTGCTTTGGTAGATATTGTGGCTCAACAATCTGATTTCACCCATCCCAGATGCGCTTCCATGCAGTCCTCCAAGATCCTGACTGTGTGTCGCTGGAAGCAAATAATGTAAGTGTCTGTCGAATGTTGATTAGTGGGCTGGAATAGAGAAAGGAGTTCACTGGGAATGGGAGAATTGTGACAAAAAACTGCAAGGATAAAAAAAAAAAGTATGAAAAGCACAAACACTGGATGCAGTGGACACGTCTTTGTTTTCACATCAGCTGTTTGTAGGTTATAACTTCACTCTTCTGTGGGGCTGGCTGAAGGACCAAGACCACCACAAGCAAGAGTGGCCCACAGACCGGTTGTACCACATACTTTGTACGCTGCCTCCCTCCCAACAGAGCTGATGGGCCATCCCCGGACTGCCAGCGGACAGCAAATGTGCTAGCTCTACTGGACCATAAATTCCATTTAAGGAGTGCTGGTGCTACAGGGTGAGCAGCTTGATGCTTGGTGCTTTTGAGGCATGTGTTAGGTGTCAAAGTCTACCACATCTCAGTACTACACTGCACTGTAATTAAATGGTCAAACTTAATAAGTACACCTGACAATCATTTTAAAACTGTGGCTGAATGATGCATATTCATATATTTTCAGTCTTATCTAATGAGGGGGTTTTGAATAGCTAAGCCTGAGTGGTTCACAATCAATGTTTTAATGTCTGAGATGTGCAAGGTGAATTCTGAGACCTTTTTGGTCATTCCAGAGTCTAGACTTAAGGTCAAGGACATTAAAGGTCTTTTCTTTCAGGACCATTAAGCTTTGGAACAATGTGCCTGAGGGGATCAGGATCTGCTTTCCTAAATCCTACTTAGCACTATGCTCACCTTTGCACACTGGCTTATGATTAAACCACACTGATCATGGCAGAAAAATCAACAGCTCGCATGAAATAATTAAGGAGAACTTAAAATCCCGATTAAAATAGTTTAAACTTGAATTGTCAGGTACAATATTTATACCTATAACACCAGTGGAAGTGCTGCCTTTTATTTACAGTAAGCAAGTGTGTACAGCTGCTGGTGTGCAACCACTGTATTGCTTGTTAAGTGTTTCAAGTGGAAATAAAGGTTTGTGCTGGGGTATCGGAGCATAAAAGCTAGTTTTGGCATCAAAACGTGCACATGCTGTGGAATGAGCAGCTTTGCATGAGTCAAAAATAGTTCAAAATAATCCTCATTTGCTGATTTGCATATGTGCTGACCTTATTATTTGAAACTTTGGCCATTTTTAGTATAAGCATCAACCACTGATCTGTTGACCTTAAGGTCTTCTATTTAATATTACAGTATGGTTTTGACTACTGTTGCTAATAAACCATTTATCAGTAATCTCACCGCAAGCAGTTTAAAGCCACCACCACTCTCCTCCTCATCACTTTCCTCTTCTTACAATGCTGAGATAATGGTCTTCTTCCCGTCTGGGGGGAAAGAGTGACTGGTTTTCTCTGGGACTGGAGAAGATCAAGTTCACCTCATTATTAACCTACACACCCCCTCTGACCTTTCCAGCTCCCACCCACCAGGCAGCAACATGTGCATCTCATTGTGGGAGGAATCATTGGCCCCATTTTTACCCTGGCCTTCCCCGACTGGCTTATGCGGAGATCCAGAGCTGATTTATGAGTCTAGCAGATTGATCCCAAGTGAATTAGATGCTTTGCGAAATGTGACGCATGACTAAGGTTTGGCACAAGTGCTTCTTGCATGATTGTCAAACAGGCGGATTTGGAATGATTTAGGAGCTCTCCCTTTTTAGAATCTGGATGTCATGATTTTAAAAATTGTGCAAAAAAACCCCACCAAAAAACAAAAAAAGAACAAAATTGTAATGTTGTAATCTTTATGTTACTAGTGCAGTACCAGCTGTGATTATTTTTTAAATCCGATGTAGATAAATATCTTCAGATATACAAAATTTTATTTACTATAACTAAACCTTGTTTTTTGTGTGCCTGTAAACCCTCGTGGAGCCTGGAGTCTTAAAAGCTCATATGATGTTGAACTATCAAATACATGACCTTAAATATAGCTAAGCCTGCACATTTCTTTTTAAATGCATTTCCTCACTGACCCATTCATGCCTCGTCGGATTTGCATGGGAGGGTTTTTAATTGCATATTAATTGATAATAATTATGAGGCAGATGGCGAGTCCCTGCAAGGCCCAAGTGTGTGGTGCACTTATGTTTGCAATGATGGACTGTTTGAAATCTTTTTACTTCTCTCATCTGGGGTTAATCAATCAAGGGAGTGAATATCAGCTATTACAACGCGTAAGCTTCTTTGATCCAGAATTTCATGGCATTGTAAACAAAGTAAACAGGACACACTTGTCTTTGCTTTTGCCTCTTTTGTTTCTGTTACAAGTACCACAAATGACTGTGGACTTCGACTATAGCCACTTTTTTCCCCTTTTACATTCATTTAATTTTAAATGTGATAAACTGATATGCACAAATAACACAAAATGCAGAAGGCATTTCTCGAAGTCCGACACACCTAGTGTTGAAGCTCCACAGATGAGATGCACAACAGAAGGACAGAGGGCCAGCAGTTTTGTAAAAGAATAAATATGCAAAAAGAACAAATATGCAAAAAGAACAAGAAGTAGAGGTACTGTACAAAACACACACAGACACACACAGACGCACACCACACAAATCCTCTATTTCTCACTTACTCTCTTTCTCACTCTCTTTTCACTCTCTTTGTCATCCAGTCTCAGTGATAGCGAGAGTGTTGGCATCCACTCGGGCTGGGAGATGTTCTAAGACCTCTTCTCACTTTGTGCCAGCTCTGCTATACCCTAGTGGGTGTGCGTTTAAGTTTCCCCATCTGCTTCTGTTCACATTATCTAGCTCCAGGGCAGGCACCTTGCCTAAAATACACACATGCACACACATGCACTTGCGCAAAGACACACACACATACTCAGAGTTTCATCTTTGTGCTGATGACGCAGTTTTAGAGTTGTGTGAAGCCCACACACACGGCTTAGCAGGGGTGTTTTTTTTTTATCTTTACCTTCCTTTTCTTTCTCGACAGAACAGGCGAAATCAAGAGGAAGTGCTGGCCTCTGGAGAGTGGAGGCCGCTAACTTCCTCTGAGCGTTGTGATCACTGGCTGCTCATCCCTGGAGGTTAAATCAGCGGTGGAGCACAGAGGACGTAAGGGAGCAAACATCACTGGCAGCTCTGCTGTGAACTAGGGGCCGAATTTGCATCAGAGTTCTTCTTTTTTTAAATGCTTCCTCAATCAGATCACATTCCTCACCACTGGGTTGTGACTTTCGAGGTGCGAGCAAGCAGAAATAAGAGCTGCAGAAGCTTCAGACTATTAAAGAATGCTGATGATGAATTGGGAAAATGAAGGAAGTGAATAATATGTAAGGACAATGTGTAAATGCCCAAAGTGCTTTGCAATGTCACACTATTCATTTAAAGCCTAACACTGTGTCTGTGTGACTGAAGAAGGGTTACAATGGAAAAGGAGGAAGCTGCCAGTGTTTGTTTCCCTGTGACCATCTGATGCGGCTGTGGTGTCTCTTTTCTTCACTATGACTGGTGCCATAAAAAGTGGATTGAGCTGTCTGCTTGAGAGGTCAAAGGTCAAACTCATCCTGTCAGAAGGAGGCTGGTGGTGAGCCACAGGGAAGGGTTAGGGGGTTGTGACCTGTTGATTGTCCAAGGTATGATGGACTGGGAGAGGGCAGAGGAAGGTTGCCATATGTGGCTCCCACTGACCTATGAGGAAAATCTGCGGCGACAAGAGGTGACACTGGGTGGCTGGGCAATTTTGTTACCACCTGGCGCTCTTTTTGAAACCCGAGAAAGGAAAAGAGATGGCTGAGGAGGAGAAAGGGAGAGGAAAATATATCCAGTGGAGAGCTGTTATTTTAAGGATATTTTAGTTCAAAGATTTAGGCGGACATCATTCAGAGTTATTTGAAACTACATCAGTGGAGGTTAAAAATAAAAGGACCATGAGGTACCTGGCACGATCACGTGGCTATTATGTAACTAAAATTCATGAAATGTCTCAGTCCATTTCTGGAAGCAGCATCTCCACAAATTTATGCATGAAGGCAATTTCTGCTCGTGCTAACAAACCTCAAGGGCAAGGGCCTATCGGCCTCTCAGCGCAGCAGACCATCAGTGATGACACCTTCTTTACAGTAAATCCACGTGAAAACTAAGAGCCCCTGACAGCCAAGCAGCGCCATCAAACAAACAAACCCCCCGTTTATAAACGAATACTTTTACATGCCTCGTCTGGGAGGCGGGCGATGCGTGCGTGCCTGTCTGCTGGCCTCCCCTCTGCCTTATAGCTTTACGTTTGCTTATCTGTTTGCCTTTACTTATTCATATCTGCGTTTTGGGCACTCCTTTCTTGCCTCTTGATATTTGTCAATATGGGCTTGACCTCAGCGGGCCAAGTCTCTCCTCTGAAGTAGGAGCTGGTGATAGCCTTGAAAACAGACCTTTAAATTAAACGAGGGAGAACACAGATTGTTGTATAATTCATCTAGACCCCCCGCCGAGGATCCTCTGTGCAGTCGTGTTACTGTCTAGATTAGAATTTCCTTTTGTTGCTGCCTGTTTGTGTAATACACAATGTGGATCCTGCCAGGGCCCAGTAAATTACCTCTTTAAACATTCATTTGCCTTAACCAAGAGGGGGGGGGGAGTGGAGGGAGAGAAAGGGGAAAAAACCCTCTTGATTTCACATACAATGAATAAGTTAATAAAAAGATTTCTTCCCTCTACTGTGCATGCATTTTTCCCCCTCCACACTTGAAATCATCCTTACCAAATCAAAAAGTAAGAGAGAAAGAGAAAGGGAGGGAGGAAGAAAGAAAAGAGAGAACTACAGTGAGACAGAGAATGTCTGCGTATGCAGAAGTACAACAACAACAAGAAAGAGGAGAGGAGAGGAGTGAAGCCGATTGGAGAGGAGAAAGGAAGCAGGAGAAAGAGAGAGAGAGAGAGAGAGAGAGAAGAAGAACCAGATGAGCTCTTGGAATGATGTGCCTCATAGTCCCCGCTTTCGTATCCCAAAATACCTGGTGCTGGAAATGTGAAAGCCAGGCGCACGACGGACGCCATTCCCAGAGAGGCTCCGCTGGTATCATTAGCGAGGGAAACGGCGGGCTCAAGTGGCGTACAAACTTCAGCAAAACGTCAAGCGAGAGAAATGTGCACGCATTGCGCCTCTCTATCCCCCCCCTCTCCTCTTTCCCCCCTTTTTTCTCACTCTTACTCTCCCTCTCTCTTTCTTTTCTTGTGTTGTGTTTCAGATACAGACACCACTCTTCTACCAAATTAATATTTCTCAAAATAAAAGCCAGGACAACTTTAAACTAGCACAGTGAAGAAAAGGGAGGGAAGAAAGAGAGAGAGAATGGGGTGGAGAGAGAGAGGGAGAAGTTAGGCTCGGTTTGCGCGCTTCCTGTGAAGTGCAGTCTCTCGTCTTCCTGCTTCTCTCATTTTGAGGTCTGCGGATCTGTTGTCTCCGTCTTGGAGTCAGCTCCCATACTAACTGATGAGGTCGTCACAACTGCTTATGAATGCCAAATGAAGAAAGCGGCGCAGCAAGCATCTGTGCTGGCAGGGGGACGTTAGGTCCATGTAGTTTGAATGATAAGCAGAAATCATCCTTGACCCGGACAAAGCATTTTCAAATTGCTGGACTCTGCTGGCATTTTGAGAAACATTTTTTTTAGCACAAAAACAGAATAATACTTAAACCTAGCCTGAAACCACATTTACTCTGGTGTGCTTCTGCGGCGTGCTTCAGTGTTTTCTTGTCTGTGCAAACTCAACATTTACTCATTTAACGGCAAAAAAAAAAAATCAAAGTCTTCCTCTGTCATGTGAAATATTCCCTTATATTAACACATTCAGAACAGTGGAGTCACTTACAATTGCCTCTTAAGCGATATTCTGGTGGTTCTCTTCTCCCAAAGCCATCGGGATGGCACGGCTACAATGCACAGCTGTAATCAAAAGGGACAGCGACCGCCCTTTGACGATTGGTTGGTGAGTGGAGCCAAATATGTCTTTTCAACGTGGTGCCGTCTGTCGGAGACGTAATTACACGTTAGATCTAAATAAACAAACAGCTGCAGCCTGACTGCCCCTCCAGGAGCTGTTTGGTGGCTGCTGCTGGAGATGCATGCCTGCTTTGCTGCAGCACAATCGGTCCACAGACATGTTCTATATGGAGTTCACAACACAGAGAGCGCAACATCTAACCCTGTTATCATGCAAGACCTGACATATACTGCATACCACCCAATGACAGTTCTAGAATGGGGATAAAAATATATAATGCATACATTCAGACATACATAATGCATAATTTTGGCTGTGACGCCCTATAGAGTGGAGAGATTGGAGTTTTCATCCTGAAGAAAAAGAAGGCACAAACTAACAATTAGCCTTTATTTTAACTGAAGCATTTCAAAGTAAATCAGAGGCCTACTCAACCAAAAGTACAGAGTGGTGCTAAACTTGGAGTGTGCAGAGCTGTTTTTCACCTCTCCTCTTTTTAGACAAGTGGGGAGAGACATATAGATGCATACAGTCAAATTCCGAACAGAGACCTGCTCTGGCATCTCAGCTGAAACATATCTGTGGTGAACCGCTGTGAAATCAGACAACATGTGAAACATCTGCCTCCCTTAAGGGAAAATTACAGGTGGTGGACAATTTAATTTGTGCGCTGCGTACTTTAAATGTGTTTGAGACCAGCACATGACATGGAGTTAGGTGGTCATTAACAGCTGACACGGTTTAAATGGGCCTGATGCTTAAACAGCTGGATTCCAGAGTAGAAACTAAAAGTGAGCACACTAATATGATGTTAAACTATGATCTGGTCTGACATGTTAGATGAAAAGAGAACATTTGTGTATAGTATTTTACAAAAACTGACAGCCTTGTTTGTTCAACATTATTTTATAAGACAACTACAAAACGGCTCTGACGTTTATCTTTGGGTTGTTTTTTGGGATTTTCTCAGAGAATAACTTTATATTTTTGAATTTAGTAATAACTGTGTCATATTCAGACAAACACAAAATACCAATATATCAGGGCAAAAACAGCCTATGTTATGGTTTTTGTACTAAAATGTGTACCAATCTCCTGTAAAGACAGGCTTTTAACACAAATTCTCTCATGATGAAAGCTGTAATTGTTTTTATCTGATATGGTATCACAGGTTATATTCCAAATATTCCAATTAAACCATTTTTTAAAAAAATAATCAGATTCTTTCAAAAGCCGAGCAAACACTAAAAGGAAATCAAATTTCTGGAAATCTGAGTTGATTAACTATCGTCAAACCAAACAATAATTGCAGCTAGCACTTAAGCCAACATATGACTATCTGATTAATCAAAGATATGGGAGGAGAGGAGACATGACTGGCCATAAAAAAGTTACTGCTGCTCCTCAGTTAATCCAGATGCTTTCCGGTGAAAGTTTTTGTAAACTGTCCTGGGGAATGGATGCTGCAGATGTGAATTCTTAAAGCTGCTGCCTTCCAAAATGTGCATTTTTTAAAATTAATTTATTTTATTTTGCTACAACTATCCAGCTACTAACTGATAAACTGTCAAAGAGAGATGCTGGTATGATTATCTTGATACTGCTGGATTACATTTCTTTTCCAGCAGACAGGCAGGTAATAAACTACAGAGCAGGGCCAGCAAAAAGCATCTGAAATTCCAACTATGTGAGGAATCTGTTATGTGTGTCAAACTGCTGTTTAGGGACTTCATTTGGTTTCTCCGATCAGACCGTGCATTTCGGAGAATGAGGATCCTGCAGCTTTCTTGGAAAACCAGAAAAAAATGTTTCCAAAGATTGTCCAACACCAAACACAAACATCAAATGATGGAGGAATGGTGAAAAAAATTACTAGTTTTAGCAAAAACAAAGTCAAGATGGATTAATGTTTTCCGGCAGAAAATAAGATGCACTCTCTAATTAATCTGAGAGTCAAAAAAGCTTTGGAAAAAAGTGTGTGGTATGAATCCAGCGAGGGCAGTAAGTAGAGTTGATAGGTCGCTGCTGTTTTTCAAACTGTGCTACATTGTCCCCTGCAGAAACATTAGCCACTGATAGCAGTTTTAGAGCAGCTAATGTGCTGATAACACATTACATTTGAAGGTTTCAGTGCTTTGAAACACTGGAGGGATGAGGTGTGGGAATCCAATCCATTAGATAAAGCCAACAGTAATAGGTATCCAATATCAAAGGAATATAGTTTAAACTGCAGGGGCTTTGGATGCACTCATTGCTATTTATTGTTTTAAGTGGAGCTTTATGCACAGGAGGTGATATCAACACACTAACAAAACCCTTTCAACACCAGTGGGCTTTGAGTGACATCAAATGTGTCTATTAACCAACCTCTTGACAAGCCAAGGTGATTCATCTCTACTGTGCTGCCTCTGCATGTGTGTTTGTGTGTGTGTCTTTGTGTGTGCATGTGCGGATGTTCTCAATCCAGATAGTGATTTGCATGTAGCCTAACAACAAACCAATGGCAACGTTAACTATTTTAACTACTCTTTAGAAGTGATTTTCAAAGTGACTTTTTTTCTTTCTTTCAAATTGTACCCGAAATTCCAACTTTTCTTCCTAAACCAGTACCGGATAAAAACAAGAACAATGAAAAATAAAATTTGAACACAAAATCCTAAAAAGACAAAACCTAATTTCTTCCCTTCAAAAGAATGGACTCAGGACTTGCTCAGTACAATAAATTGTTAAGACTGAATCCCTTTGTGCGTAGCTTTCGGTCTGTTTAAAAAAATAAAATAAAAAGAAAGTTAACCATCATTCGCTGACAGCTCAACAGATTCCTGAAGCCTGGCGGCTAAACCCAATGCCATTCGGAAAAACAACAAGAGGCCCTAAAATCAAAGTCCCCCTTCAGCTCAATCACTCTGGCTGCCTCTCCCAAACACTAATAATCACTTTCCTCCCTTCCTTTTTTCTCCCTTGTGTGAAACATCGCATTGCCTTTGATTGGGCTGTTTAAATGATTAGCACACCACCTCGGCAGAGACGGCTGGCAGTGGCACTGGGGAGAAGGGGAGCGTGAGCCCCCCGCTGAGTGTGCTGAGATGCATGGTGTAGCGATGAGGCATGGACCTCCCTGTCACATCACAAGAAGATGGCGCCCAATAAAGACTCACAATGGCCACAACTCTCTTGCACAGTTTGCCTAGCTTGTCTACATGTTTTCACTTAATATCTGTTCCCTAGAGAGTTACTTTATAAAGGTGTGTGGGGGGGGATGTTTGTTGGGCAGGGGCAACTTGCTTTGTTGTGTGGCTAGTATGTGTGATGCAAATCTGGGAGCAGGTATGGCTTCACATCTACCAGCTAAGAATAGTGTAAAATTTAGTGTCCATCCGAGGTAACAGACCAAAAGAGAAGAGGTATTTTTGTTTCCATCTGGAAAAATACTCCCCGCTTGTACATGAGCTGATACTACACCAGAGTCCAACGTGAGGACAGTTTTCAAGGAGTTAATTCTACCCAGAATCCTCTGCACCTGCGTACACAAAGACTGACAATACTGTGATACAGCATGCCTTTGTAGGGGAAAACGTGTATCCTTGATCCTTGACTACTTAATGTCTAAAAGGGGTGAATTGTGGTGACCGCTGGTATTCAGTGGCCCTAGTTCCTGTTTTCAGACTGGAAAAACACAAGTGGGCAAACAATTGGAACAATTGCAAAAAATATGAAGCCAATGCCAAAGCCAGATTCCCCCCCCCTCACTTTGAGGACACAACTTTGGTCTCAATGCCCAGAGTCTTAAATGAATAGCATGGAGAGAGACTTTGATGTGACAATCATTCCCAAGTTAATTTGTCTTCAGTCACAAGCGCTCAGGGCATCTAGTGTGCAATCAGTATAAAGACAAAGAATCACTATAGAAAAAGATGTTTTCCAAATAATGTTCTCACTTTGATACGCTGGCTGATCAGTGCCTACCTAAAGGCGAGGCTGAAAATGAAGAATCAGTCAGACACAATTATTATGCAACGTGTACCCATTCTTCAATGTCTTTACTTTGCATTTGTTCCTGGAAACACACAATCACACAAATAGTCACATGCATGCATGCAAAATGTTATATCCGCAGTATGTGAAAGGGAACAAGCTACATGTTGTCAGTGTCTCCAAATTGTGCTTTTAACTCTTTCTTTCTAGGTAATACGATTCTTGCCAGTTCTTTTTAAATACATGTGTAAGACAAATATGTGGATGAATTATTATTTTAGGTTGTATCTAAATACATTTAACTAGACAACCAGCTGCAAATAACCACACACTGTCAAATAAAACACACTATGCAAAGTGCTATTTCTACAAATTTCTTTTTTAAAAAAAAGCTTGGTAGTTAAAAAATTAATGGAAATGCATGCTTCTGATAGTTTAGATAAACTTTTATCCTAATTTGCTATGAGCCAGCCAGTGTATTTATTCTATTCACCTTAATGCACTGGATTGTTATAGAATATTACAGATTCTTTAAATTATGCCTTTCATCATCTCAGTCAGTTTTACTTGATTCTGCCTTTACTGTAGTTCATTATAGCAATTCAACAACTGGTTTTTCACAAAGAGCCCTTTTAAGAAGATTAAAGGGTTTGTCTTTTAATGCACTTGCATGTGTACAGCTGCAGCCATGTGATCATGAACCATATCTATAACTTCAACAATAATTTTCCTGGCTGTTGGGGTAGTTGTTTTTCCTCTTTTTTTTTGCAGTTGGTTTGCTCATAGGGGAAAGAAAAGCTTGCCGTCTCTGGTGATAGAAGACGAGCAGTTTCAAAGAGCACTGTGTTCCTTGTGCTCTTCTGCCACCCGGTGGCCACTAGGGAGAACAGAGAAAAATCTCCTAAGAGGCTTTGCCTGGAGAGGTTGATCACTTCTCATCCTGCATCAAAATCTCATGATTGCATCTTAGGAGATTCTTAGCCATCAGCCTGGAACGGGGAAAAAAAAAAAAACTCTCTCAACTCTCTTTTCTTCACATTCTTCTGTCTTCCCTTCTCTTTATGTCTCTGTCAGTGGCATGACAGCTGATAGCCCTTTAAAGACTAAGACAATTAACTTTCTTGTGGGTGCAAAATAAGCAATAAGGGCCTTGCAGTGGGGGTGGGTTGGGACTCTTAAAGACAGAAAAAGAAGCTGTCTGTTTACCCACGTCATCATTAAAGTGACGACCAACACTCGCCCAATGGGCTCATCTGCATAATTGAATAGAGTTAAGAGTTGCACCAAAGCGTGTGTGCGTGCGTGCGTGTGTGTGTGTGTGTGTGTGTATGTGTGTGTGTGTGTGTGTGGACACTGGAGATTCAGTTTCTTCCTCTTGGTACAAACGTCATCATTAGACCTCCTTAGCCCAGCGCATAACAAAGAGTTAGCTCATTACTGACAAAAATATCTTTGCTAATGTCCCCCTCGCTTTGCCCGTTTCTCTTCTTATCTCTCTTGGCACAAATGACTTCAATTTCATGATGATAACATGGGGGAAAAAAAGAAAAGAAGGAAATGTGCACAGAAGAACTGGAAGAGAAAAAGAAACAGCTTCGGTGACATGGCCACACTGTGTACAGAGATAGGCATGCCAAAATAGAGAGAGAATAAAAAAAAATGAAAGAGCTTTCTTCCTGGCAATATTCCTGCCAACATCTGTCACAGGCAATGCTTGCTGTGTGAAGGTGTGTCTGCACGCTATACAGTATGTGTCATCTGTGTGTATGGCTGTGTATTTGCTTTTTAATGTGAAGGAATACATATTCATGTCACGCGAGAGCGTGTACATCTGTGTACATATCCAGCAAATGTGTGTTTACGTGATTCCATTTGAATGTCTGCAGGAGTATGCATTCACACGCATGGGTACTTGTGCTCTCTACTCATTTCCTGCACATTTTGTATACGTGTGAGAACGAGAGGCTGCAGTTTTATGCACATGAGGCCGTCCCATACATCCAAAAGCTTCCTCATTTACCCCATATTTGTAGGTGTGTGTAGGTTTTGCACGTGTTGACGTACACATGTGTGCGCGCACTCCAGCGCGCCATTAAGATGAGCTATGACAGCTGTAGCCTCTTCACCCTGCAGCCCTCCTTTCTGCTTCTCGAAATGTGCCTCCTGCTTGTCATAGAGGATCTTGGCCCCTTGCTACTACCACATATCAAACTGCTGAACAGAGGTGGAGAGAGTGCAGCAATATTTTACTCAAGTACAATCATTGCAACTTCAGGAAGTGCCCCTTTTGAATGGTGTAGCAAGTCTGGCTTCAGTCAGAGCTGAATGAGATGATAGAAAAGTGCTTTTAAATGAATCATAGAGAAGTGGGGGAAAAAAAAGGTTGTGTTACTCTCAATATGTCTTTTCAAGGAAAATAAGAAATGAAATAACTAGTTAATTTCTACCTTGGTCTTGAGTGGAAGAGGGGAAGTGAGGAATGCTGATCACACACATCAGAAAATACAGATAAAAAGAAAGCGTGCTATAAGCAAAAGAAAGGATCTCATAAGAAGTGTTAGATTTGTTGTTTAGCAAAGATGTGAAACCAACTTATCGCACCTTTTCTAGCTCTGTTACAATACCTGCAGCCAAGAGAAAGACAGAATTTTAAGGTCATTTATCAAAGACATCAGAAATGAAGTATAAATTCCGATGAGGAGTGAGATGTTAGAAAATGACAATTACAGCAAGGATGGTGGAATAACATCATAAATTCTTAGGGCAGTAAGACAGCATGTTTCTGTATTCTATCAAAAGTGCAAGTGAGTCTGGCACAAATTAAAGCATCTCAGACTCCGGATTGCCTTTATGGAGCCAGACAGGAAAATGTGAACCTGTCTTTTTGTCCGGATTCCTATATTTGGCTCGATATCTTTTTGGTGGTGTTGTTTTTACTGGGGTGCAAGGACTTAAGATGGATTCAGGTTATTCCTCATCATGAATTGCATTCTCTTTTTCTTGAAATAGCAGCCTTAATGCCTCTGCCTCCCTGTGTGCTTTCCTGTTCCCGCCCAGTTTGATCCAGGAAGTTTTCATACATTCGTAAGTTGCTTATGATGTCCTGATCGAAGAGGTGATTTCTCTTACAGGTCAGTGATGGTCCCCAAGTCTAATATCCCAGCAGTGCCTTCAAATCATCATCATGTGTCCTTAAAGAGTGAGGGGAAATGAATGTTGGGTCAAGGTTTCAATTACAAACAGTACAACCAAATCCATATTTTCTCTGCATGAATACACTCAATCTCAGCAGTTTCCAAACTAAGTTATCCTTCTTTTCTCTTCTAACTGATGCAAATTATATCTTAGCCAGTGCACAACATGAACTGTAACATGAAGTAAATTGATCTTTTTAACTCGTGTATTTTAGCTTTCAGTGGCTAAATTAAATGCAAAAAATAAATTAAAAAATGGCAGAATAACCATCATAAAATATAGTGCGACACTAGCAAAAACTAGCTTTCACAGTGACAGAGTTCATCTGAAACTCAGATGAACTCTGTAAAATAGAGTCCAAAATTCATCTCATAATGAGTGACCACAGTGATGTAACATTTAACAGTAGCATGTGTTGCTAAGTTTATAGGGCTTTGTGTGCAGTAATTACCTTAAAGAGGAAAAACACTGAGGGGAGATGAATGAAGACATCAACACTGAGCAGATCAAAAAGGCGGGATCCCCCCTACTGGAGCCCTAAGGATGACCAGTGGGTCAAGGCACAATCAACCCAGGTAAAACCCTGTGCTAGCCCTTTCTACTCTTTGCATTCAGAGCACATGTTCCTTCACAGCCAAAATAACAGTCATGGTAACAATGAAATTATGTTATGTTAAGGAACAAAATGACATAACTTAGAAAGGAATTTAATTTTGGAAGAGAATTAAAATTGTATTATGCTTAATTTATGCTACAGTGGTTGTGTAAGTTTGTGGAGGTATTTTTCAACCGATGCTGATTAGTTGACAAGTGGGCTGGGACAGGGAAGGGAGTTCACCAGGAACGGGAGAACTGTGAAAAAAATTAAAAGATTAATAAATACAGTATAAAAAAGAACAGACAGTGGCTGCAGTGGACACTTTCTCGTTGTTTTAACACTTGGTTTCACTTCCGTTCTTTCTATGTTGTAACTTCATCCTCTTCGTGGCTGGCTAATGGACCAACAACAGCACAAGCAAGAGTAGCCCACAGACAGTCTCTGCCACATATTTTGTACGCTGCCTCCCTCCGACCACAGACGCTCCCTGCAGGTCCAAAGCTGCCAGTGGACTGTGTCATGATCCTGGGACCTTTGACCCAGCGTTTCAAGTTGCATTTAGTTTTCACCTGTGTCTCCTTGTGGTGTTAGTGTCATGCTGTTCACCTGTGTTTCCTAGATGTGTCTGCTTCCCTTATCAGCTCTTGTGTATTTTAGTCCTGTGTTTTCCCCTGCTTGTTGTCGCGTCCTCGTCTTCATCACTGTTCGTTGCTGTGTGTGAACCTGTGTCTGAGTTTGCGCTGCTGGCTTAGCCCGGTTCACTCTTCTGTGTGTTTCCAGCAATAAAGCTGAGTTTTTTTAGTTACTCCAGGAGTCAAGTGTCCTGCATTGGAGTCCTCATTCTGCCTGCCGCACAGCGTTACACGACAGACTGCCCACATGCTTACCATTACTAAACCATGATTTCCCCGTTAGTTGCTGAAGTGCTGATGATAAAAAGTTCTCCCTGATTTGAATAATTTAACACAATTATAATTTGGGGCTGTTCAAGCTAAGGTAATAATAACACATTTAGTACCTCAGTATTACAGTCCGGTTGATACAATGGATCCTTTTTTGTTACTATTACAGATAGCGCATTTAAAGGTAGAAGCCTGATCTACCCTCCATTCCAGCTGATGGCGGTAATGCACTATAACGTTCCCCAACTTCGATAAAAATCAAGAACAAGAACGAGAAGGGGACAGGTTCCATTTCATGCAGACTTTATAAGATGCTGTGCTCTTTGAATTGGTGAATGATGGCGAAAGTGCTCTCAAATGAGAAGTTCCATTTCTGTTTATACTGTCAGGTTGAGTTTAGTTATAACTGGGGGACAGCCTGCCTACAATTTTACACACCAGGCAAACACATCTAAAAAAAAAAAAGCCCTGGACACTTATTCACTGGAAAATAATGAATTCATCAACTTCTCTTTTTGCAATTAATGGTAACAATTTTTTCATAATACCTGAACTTGTTAAGTTCATTTAAACTCTCCATGATTAAACTTTATAAATTGTGATTGTGATTAAATACGCAGCTCATGTAATTAATCTTGAGTATTTTTTTTTAATTTCTTGCAAGCCCCACTATAATTACAAATAGCAATCCCATATGTTAAGAATCAGTATAAACTCTTAATGTTCTTCATGTTCCACAAAAAGTCAATCAACATATTGGGAATAATATCTAAATGAACATTTGATCCTGGTGACCAGAACAAGTTTTTAGAATCCACACTCAATCCCTTCCATCTATAAAAGCAGCCTCCTTCAACCCCAACGTGATCTACACCAGGGTCACCCATCCTAGAGTCCTTCAGCTCTAGCCGAGGTCTCTCTTCTCTCAGCCATCTCTAGTAGACGGTTGAGCTTCAGCTCCTCCTCTAAATGTCCATCTAAAAAGAGCAGACCTGGTGATCGTCCGGTCTCCTCGCTCCACACATCTCCCCTATTCGAGAAAGCCCCAGTGCTTCTGCTGGGCTGATTGGCCGACTCAGTGCAAGGACCAGATAGGATCTTTCTATTTGCCCAGCGGCGGGGCTGCCTCTCTATCAGCGCTACCTCTGGAGGGGGTTTATCTGGCCTGCTGATAACAATGTTTTCCCCTGCCTTCCTCCCCTCCCTGATGGTTTGTTACACTAGTAAATGGGAGTCAAGGCTGGGGCTGAGCTGCAGCAGCAGTCTGCAGTCCTACGCTACTCCTTGTAAACAAGATTGGCTCAGTTTGCTTTTACGACTCGGTGTTGTGTGTGTGTGTGTGTGTGTGTGTGTGTGTGTGTATAGAGAGACGGGTGGGGGGGGGGGGTGGACAGAGTGAACGAGAGATTAAAAGAGAAACTAGAAAAAAAGCAAAGAAAAAATTACTTTACAGAATAAACACTTTTTCAACACCAACACAAATTAGTCAGTTTGTGAACTGACTTATAATTCATTCAACATTATTTTTACACTCCTGTGCAGTGTAGTCTAAGTTCTGTTTTTGCTGTGTTGCTGCCAGTACATCTGTCGCTGGAGAGTCGCCAGCTTTACAAATCTGCGCAGAACAATATGCACCAGAGTTCATGGAAGCAGCACTAAATAGCGTCTGTGTCAGATGGAACCTTGGCCAGTGCAGGAAGCAGTACTTAGCAAAAGTGCACCCGAGTATAAGTTGTAGATCACTTTCCGAGCTTGGCTGGGGTAAAACCTTCAACATGCTTTTTCATTCATGGCGTGGTGGGAAAACCTCGCGTTCTCTGCATGGCCGAAACATCTGTAAGCTGTTGCAGAAACAGAGCCTAGAGGAAAACATTTACCTAACAGAATACTAATTCTTTCAGGCCCTCGTGTCAACACTTCGTAAATAAGCTTGCACATATGGTATTGTTTTCTTAAGGTTGGTCTGGGAGAACCGTTCTGGCTGCTGTAATCTGCCACATCTACCCATGAGGTTTTCTGAATGTTGCTAAGGTTCTTGCTTTGGCTTTTTTTTTTTTTTAACTTCAAACTGTCTCTCATTGTGAACACCTGTCCGCTTCTATTTTCAATCCATCCTTCACAATTTCTTCATGGATCAGTCTTGCTAAGACTGATTTAGAGCAAATCGTTATCCCGTCTTTAAATGTGAACATACTGAAAGCAGCACCTGTATAAGATAATGAAATGCTCATAAATTAAATCATTGAAATCTGCCTGCCTCAACTTTTCCTTTTATTCTTTTATGTTTAGCCACCCCACTCTTTTCTGTCCAGATGTGTATTATTTATATGTAAGAAAAGCTTTTGGTGTAAAAACCAGTGCAACATTTTTCAAACATGTGGGGTGCCAAAGAAGTCTTCACAGACAGCAAGAATGGCATCCAGCTAATGGCCTACCATCACCATCTCTGTTGTAGCACAGTTAAAACTCTGCTTTTATGTTCCCACAATGAGTGTGTGCATTCCTCTTTGGGATGACTGTCCTAGATTTAAAGGCTTGTCAGACACCACTAGCCCTTTATTTTTCCATAAACTTTTTTTAATCTTTTGCATTTTCCACTGGGGGATTGTTTCTGCTGGGATACTGTTGCAACGGATTATACGAAAAATGTCCACAACTGGGAGTTGAAATAGAAGCCTCCTTCATCTTTGCCTTGCAGCGTTTTTTTGTTGTGATGCCTGCGCGCTGCAGCACTGGAGTGCAAAAGTATTAAAATACACAAGAATTATAGAACTGCAGGTTTAATGTCAGGTACTGTAATGCGAGTAATCTCTTTATTGGACGCACCGCCATGCAGCTGATAGTGCTAACAGTTAGCAGTCGTTTGGTAAATGTCATAATTAGTCATGAATCTGCAGCTAATCAGTGATCCTTGGAAGCCAACTAGGTCACTGTTTGTGTGAGATAGAAAATGGAGATATTCAGTGCTGACAAGTAATTCTGTGATTGTGTCAGCTGCTAAGATGCATAATTCAGTGCATTTAAACTGGACCTGTCTGGTGAAGTGAGTAGTGCCTGTGTTGTTGCTTCAGTACATCTGTCTCCTCGTCACTTCAGGAGTCTGACATCTCTCTCAGCACCGTGGCACAATGGAGGAAAGTGCACTTCCATGGCGCAGGTAAACCCGCCAAGAGATAGAAGGCCCCCCTCATGAATAAATGATTGTGACACGCAGCAATAATTTGCATCCATGTAAAAGTGACGCATCAGCGCTTTTGTCTGCCAAGAAGTCTAGAGGTGTGTTTTTATTTTATTATTTAATGGAAAATGGCTTTCATTAACAGTGGCAAACCAAAAGGTGTTGACAGCGATGCACCGACTTGTCAAGCCGATCACAGCCTGTTTTTCAAGCCGATCACAGCCTCTGCCTTTTTTTCACTAATTAGGCATATGCTGGAGGCATCATAACAAACACTGAAACAGGTTTGTCCTTGCCTAATCTGGGGAACTAATTTTTAAGGTTATTATGCAAATCGATACTGTTTACAAACATGAAAGCCGGCGTCCTATTTTTGATCTGCCACATCGGTTTTCGATGGCTTAAAGCCCGCCTCAGCAGGTGTCATGTCAATAACAACCAGCAATCGATCAGTGGCCATCTGAGGGGGATTGGGACAGCAGGGCCTTGAGGTGTGGAGGGGGAGTTTCATCAGCTAAAGGCTGAGGCACAGCCACAGTCACATCACACCATTAAATATTTTCTGCATGGATGCATAGATGACAATGTGGCTATTGTTATGCTAAAACAGCACAGATGTGTAAGGTTTTGTGGGACTTCTCATTTCACTGTGGTGACTGAGGTCTAAGCAGGAATAACACCTTTTTAGGATCACACAATTACGATTCTATAATCCATACTATGCCCCTGAATATTGCTTATATGGACAATAAGATCTTGTTCAAGGTCTCAAGAAGATTTAAACTTGCAAAGTATCTGCAAACAAAATAATAATGATAATAAATTAACACTTAAAATGGTAAATGTTCAAGGTACCCTAGGCACTCATGGCAGATTTTCTGTGGAGTTGCACAATCTCAGTGGCCCCTGACTCTTCGTGTAATCTCAGATTGACTCAGTTTGGGTAGGCTTGAGTTTGGTGAGGGTCATACTCTCAGTTTCAGGAAGTGTAAAGGTAGTTACCGCTTCTTTGAGTCCACAAAATATGCCTCAATTTAAAAAACTAGACTAAATTTCATATGAACTGATAAAATTTAATATAAATAGTTGACATAGTAGCCCACATTTGTTCAAACTAAAATCCTCTGGTCTTATGTGATTTGTGTTTATTTTTAGATTACACTGAGAACTCAGAGAGTGTAAAATATACACAGAGTGAACCGAGAAATGGAGAAAAGGATTTTTAAAGTCTGACTTAAAGGCTGTAAATAGTCTAAAATAGGAGAACGCACTTCTGAAATTATCGCCCATATGGTAATTGTTGAACCAGCACGAGACCTGGCTGTATGCCAATGCTGTTTGCTCCACTGAAAAACATTATTCCTTGCCCTTTGATGTATACTACATTAGCCATGCAATGCACTTGGATATAGTTTAAGGCAGGGATGGGAGTCAATCTACACTCAATTTACAGTAAAACAATAGTACAAGTTAGGTGTGCGGCTTGGCTTTTACTGAAATTCTTGGACTTTACTTTGATGCATTGTCAATTGTCACTTGTGACGAGTAAACATCTTCCTCGGCTGTTTCGGTTCTGTGAGAAGAACAGAGTTCCTTTGATATTCGATGCACCACAATGTGCACCTGCCTGTCACATGAACGAATCAACAACGTACATCCATGATCAACACACACTGCAAGCTGTGCCGGCCAGAGCTCAGCCTCCACATCATACATAGCAGCCTTTAACCTTCAGAACTTCAAAGCTCTAAAGGCTAAAGAGAGATGTATTGTGTATGTGTCCTGGCTCCAACATGGTTGTCCTCCTTTCCTTTCAGTAGGCCTCCAGTTACTGAACATATTTGGCAAATACATTCTGATAACATTTTTATTCAGCCTGAAGGTTTATAAAATTCAAGTCCCCCCACCCTCACCCCCCATAAAAAACCCCCAACAACAAACAAATAAAAAAGCAAACAAAAAACAAAAACAAAACTGTATTATGGCTTAAAGAAGAAAAAAAACTGTGTTAACATATAATACTTTGCAATATAATAAGTTATCAAAGATCTGACCTGATCTTAATTTAAGTATTTTATAAATGTCATAAAACATTGCTGCAGTAATGGTGCAGTTTTTTTTTTTTTTTTTTGCCTCTCTGCTATAAAATGAAATTTTTAGTTGAAAAACTGAAGACCAGTTTTAAAGATTTTAGCCTTTTCTTCAACTTCGGTGTCAGAATTTTCCTCATAATTTCAGTGCAGCTTTTCATTAAATCAATCAAACTCTGCTTTTCTTGAATTTTAAATTGTAAGTTTCCAAACTGAAACAAGAGCAAAATTGTCCCCCCCCCCCGCCCTCCGTGCCTCCCCGCCTTTCCTCTACATGCTCGGTCAAGTTCACATCTTTGGTTTTCCTCCTGTGATTTCAGTCCAGCCATTCATTTATCAAGTAATTTATTCATACATTTATTTGAAGCATCGCTCAACAGCATCTGACCCTGGTGCCCCATCATCCAACTCTCCCTTCCGAGACAGAGCACAAGTGGTCCCTGAAGAGTGAGGGAATGCAGGTCAGAGGCGGTGTATACTTGGGGAGGAAGGAGGGTGGTGGGGGGGCACAATTTTCAAAATGTGCCAGCGTTAAGCGGGTAATCATAATGTGATAGTGCTCTAGCTGCTGGGGTCATGTATGCTTATGAATGCTAAGGAGGACTGTTTTAAAGGCCTTCAAAATTACCCCTGATATCAAACACTGACCTTTTGTGGAAAATCCAACATGCTATGATGATTAGAATTACAATGTGCGCAGTTTTTGCCAAATTTCAAAACAGGAAATGCTAACCCCCCAAAACTGCCCTCTGTTCATGTAAAAAAAACAAAAACTATCTATATCTATATATAGATACAGATATTGATATATAGAAAGCTAGATAGCTGGATAGAACTGGATGTACCAGAAGTTGTGATAGTAGTTAGAAAGATATACCCCATTAAACATCAATACACATTCACTGTCAGCATGGGTGTTAACCAGAAGTAACTAAATTATCTCTCATTTGACATGGAGAGTCAGCACTGTCGCGAGGTTACCAATTAAGCTCCATGTGTCTTTAAAGTTTGCTCAACAGATCAAAATCTTATGCTGCTATGTTGCACTTTAAATTAAAATACAAAAAGAGTTATAGATCTATTTATAATATTCAGCATCACCTTGTTTTCTTTCTCTTTTTTTTCCCTTCACAGTAATCCAGCCTTCAAATGCTATGAAACTGGGGCTTGGAAGTTAGAATACACAAGACTTTGTCACCAATGAAAACTTTCAGTTAACTCGACGAAGCACACATCCAAGGAGTTCAGCTCTTATCAGAGAGCAGGATAATTGTTGAAACAGGTGTAGCTGTCGAAGTGTCAGCGTGCCTCTCTCTGTGTTCTGGTCCCCGAACCAACCTCCGCCTATGACTCCATCTCATAAGTCTTTCAGACAACCTTGGTGTGATTTCTTGACAAAAGCACGCTTGCTCTCAAGGTGCACTCGAGAGCGATGTAAAAAAGGACAAAGACAGAGCCTGAGAGAAGATAGGAGAAGAAATGATTTCTTCTCTAATTATGCAAGAAAAAGAGACTTTGTGAAGATAAAGTTGGGTGACACAAGGGCATATTGAGGGACACACTCACTTTAGGAAGATTTTTCAAAGTGGGAGGCACAAATGGATGTTTGTGCTATAAGCTATTGCTGCTAATTGGTACAAACTTAATGAATGCAGGGTGCTGTGTGGAGACAGATGCTTTGTGCAATGTGGCAGATTTCAGTGGCTGCGCGTCTCTCTCCATCGCTGGAACATCAAGAAGAGGAGAACATTTGGCAGGTCACGAAATTATGCGAGGAAAAGGGGAAGCCCGAGAAAAAAAAATGTAAACAGTTGTTTATTTTTTCGTTAATTTATGGGTGACAGTGTGTATGCGTACATTTATGTGTGTGTGTTGAGTGTGAGAGTTAGCAGTTCTTGAGCGCTTGTCTATTTGTTTGAGCCATTGCTTTTGTTTTGGCTTTCTTGCCTCGCCAGCTCTGTGGCTCTCAATTAGCGTTCAAGCCTCAGGGACCTAATTAACCAGTTCAATTAATAAATAATTTTCTTAAAAATCCCATACAAGCCATTCTGACATTTGTCAGCCACTCAGGAGCTGTTGTGTGTGCGTGTGAGAGAGAGAGAGAAAAAAAGCGAGGGAAAAAGAGAGGAAAAAGGACAGAATGATTAGCTTGTTTGCAAGCTCTGCTTATCCCCCAGGTGGCTTGATGCTGGGGACAGTGCTGTGTGTGTGTGTTTGTATGTGTGTGTGTGTGGCTGGATGGAGAGGGGCTTACTCACAGTGCTGGACCCCATAGCAGAGGAGGGCCCCCATGACCTTTTATCGAGTGTCCAATCAATAATGTGCGAGCGTCCATCTCTTTGAGTTGCAGCCTGAGCCTGGGCTTCTGAAGACCTGTGGCCAGCAGCAAAGCAGGATGGGAACAGGCTACACAGTGGGGCAAAAGAGTCCTTGGGGGGCCACGAGTGGAACAGAACCACCCGCCTCATGTCATTTACTCATAATGATGTCTTCCTTTGGTTGAAAAGGGAGGGGTGCATGGGATTGAGGAGGGGGCAGTGTCCCCCTCCTCCACTAGACACTGCAGATTTAGGCTCTCTCTTCCTTTGTCTGAATGGTGAAAGCATCCTCTTTGGTCTGTCACCAGGCTCTGTGATTAAGCAGTAGAAACAGACCCCGGCTTTTTTCGCATTAGAATCCCATTTAGTGGTTCTTATCATAGGCGTCTATCTGGTCACATGTTGGGATAGAGTTATATTTCATTGTTTCGTGAACTGTAATGCATATTCCCTTGTGGGCACAATTGGACAGATGTGCTTGTTTAATTTGTAGCATTATCTCAAAACATCGACTTTACAGGATCCGGTTGTCACCGCCAAAGAGGCAGCACTGATGGATCTGACTGTGTACTAGTGTTCATTAAACACACTCCAAACGGCCTTCAAACCGACTCTATTAGTGGCTGCCTCTAGAACAAGAGGCGTCTGAATGCAATTTTTGACCATGAAATGCTCTTTAAGCAGATGAACGAGACTTGAAAGATGAGCGGGACTTGAAGTTTCCTTTTTTTTCTTGAAAATGCCAGCGAGGAGTCAATCACTAGATATCAAAGCAGCAGGGGGACGCACAAGAAAATCCAGTGATAATAATACGTAAGGCTTCCCACACCCACTGAAGCCTGCTAAGATGGCCATCACAAGTATGAGCGTCGACACAAAGAGCAGACATCGGCCTTTCAGCAAGCAGCTAGCTGTCGCTCTGTATTAGCTGCAGGCATACGACGACAGTTTGCATTGAATTGAGATCCTGTTTGTCACGTAGCTGAGCAGGAAGAGACCAGAGACTTGTTCAAGATACTTGGCTGACCCACACTGCCTGCAGCAGGCAACATATGGCTCCCTGGTCTGGCATTGTCTTGTTTATTATGTATGCTGCAATTTATTTCTGCACTGTTCTACTGAGAATACCCACACAAAATGAAGCTGCCTGACTAAGTGAGAAATATATTCTGGCAGCCAGATAAGATAAAAAAGTGAGTTAAATATACCAGCAGACAAATAACTATTAAAGTCTGCATGTTCATATTAAGCATCATCTGTGGTAGTCATTCCTCATCACAGCTGAGCTAGAGAGATTTCAGCCTATCGATCGGTAAAAGTAAGTGTGTGAAAGAGAGTATGAGTCAAAAGGGGATCTGAAGGTGGGCTGACAGATACAATACACATGGAGGACCTAAAGATGGAGAGATCACTTTTGTTCTCTGTCAGGTTTGACCGAGGCCTTCTCTGCTCAGAGGTGACTGTTGCACTTTCTGGTGCCCTCTAACACCCCCCTGAGATCCATCCACTCAACTCCACTGCCTCTACTTTGATGCAAAGGGAGGGTGTGGGGGGGAGGTTATTGTGTAAATATTTTGCTTGAGCATTTGAGCATCTTAATCTTCCATAAGGTGATCTTTGGAGTGGAGCAACATGGGGTGCTGATGTTCAGAGGAGCTCCCAGTTGTAGAAAGAAAGAGGGAGCGAAAGAGACAGAGAAGGGAGGGAGAGGAAAAAGAAGAAGGTCTGTGTACTTGCTAGAGTGCTGGGAGCTAGAGTTCACTACGGGGGCGTAAGTGTGTCAAGAAGAGCGCTTTTCCCCCATCCGCAAGCCCCGGGCCCTCTCCACAACATTAAAAAGCATAAACAGTCAATACTGAATGTAACTCAGAGAAAGAGCAAGAGAGGGAGCGTGGAAAAAAAAGAAACAAGTACGAGAACGCAAGGGTGTTTCAAGCGTTACACAACATAGTGAGATCAGAGAAATGGAGGCTGGGCTATAGTGTATAGTTGCAAAGCTTTCTGATGGAGGAAGGGAGCCTCTCCAAGTGAATCATTCATTGCGGGCGGCAGGGGTGTAAATATGAAGGGGAGGGTTGAAGGAGAGCGGGATCAAGGAAATGCACACCTGGTGCAAGACAGGGGTCAGATTGGCCCTACACAAAAGGAAACGAAAGAGAAAAAGAGAATGAGTTGTTTGGCATACCTCCGTTTAGACAGCAGCAGTGCTTCTAACGGCGCACTTGTGCAAAGCAGGACAGAATGGAGTAGGTAGAAGGTGCATATGGTGGTAGGCTGTCTGTGTCGATACACATGCTGAAAACACATGCCTTCTATGCCGATGAGAGGGAGGCTCGTCCTATTTATTTAAAAAAAAAAAGACTTTCAAACGTTCAACATTTTAGACTTCCAGTTTTGAGATGTGAGAGCTTGTTTATCTGCGGCACATTGTTCTTGCTCATAATCGCTCAAGAGTCTCAATCAGTCACTCCCTCTCTCCGTCTCTCACAAGTTTTTCAAACGATATCTCCCAAACACTCGACACCTGGCTGGCTGACTTCAGAGCTGAAATCAGCGGAGAAGTCTGTGTGTCTCAGTCTTCTTTTTTAATCATCCATTCAGTCACTCCTCACATGTTCAAACCTATGCATTCGGGGAGATCTTCCTCTATAGACAGATCATAAAGGCGCAGAGCTTACTGGAAAGCAGGTGTGGGCAGGTTGGTACAGCATAGTATCGAGGACATGTGAATTGCTTGTATGTTTGCGATTAAAACCGACCTCTGCCTTTTTTTTTTCTTTAAGTAACTTGAATGCTTGCCATTAATTTATAGTCCTGAAAGGAGATCTAAAGTGTGAATACTAAAGGACTGTCACTGTGTTTACTGGAAAACTGTTTCCTTAAAATCCTTCAAGTTGCAACAAAAAGTGCATGTGGCAGTGTGTTTCTTTCCAAGGTTCTCCAGTTTATACAGAACTTATGAACCGGTGGATTCCTCTAAAAACCAAGGACATTCAGACCCCATACTGTTTTTCTCCTTGAGAGAATGTTCTCCTGGTTTATGGCCAAAAAAAGTTGCTTCGGTGCAAAGTACTCTTCGAGCCACTTCCCTGCCAGAGCAAGACTCCATATTTTAAACATTTGGAGGAGGAAACAATATCTATGAAAAGTGTGAAATTTGATTTCTACCCCACGGAATAGGCCGTTTCCTTCTGTTGTCAAACAGAATGACTAAACATGCTCATTCACATGCTCCCATGGTAGGACGTTATTAATTTATCACTTCAGAGTTATCTGTGCTATCGCCTCACACACACACACACACACACACACACACACACACACACACACACACACACACACACACACGTTTGCTTCTCGATGATTGACAATGTGATAAATTTTATTTGAATATGGCTGACATGAATTATGTAACCATAGAGACTGGTGGCTTTGTTGCTTCCCTCTTGGTCTTCGCTTTTCCTCCAAGATAACATACAGTTGATAATTTACAGTAGAACACATTCTGAAACTATAAAGAAAGATATAGCGACAATGCCCCACAGAGAACAAAACAGTGCTTCAGTGCAACCAGCTGAGCTGATTGTGAGCGCTGCAAAGAAGAGGAGAAGCAGAAAGTTCACATTGTGGCAATACTGCAATAAGATTAGGTGGTTGACACTTTGACACTGCTCTGATGGTAGCGATGAGGTCTCAGAGGAATGGGTTAGGCCAAAAGAAGAGAAAAATAAACACAAATGAAAGGAAAAAAAAATCAGCACAGCACCCACCGTATCTGATGTTGATAGCTGTGGCGAAAGACTATCTTTGAAAGGCTTGAGGGAAGTGACAATACAGTATGTTTTTTCCTTGTTGCTGCTCTTCCAGGCGGCTAACAAAAAAAAAAAAAACCTTGTCTGATTGGTCTGAAAAGACTGTCAAATGTCAAGCAGTTATCAAACAGGAGACATGTTTTCTTTTAAAAAGATATGAGCAGAAGGAAAAGCCTAACCTTTCAGCAAGTGAGTGGAAGTCACTCAGCCCATCATGTGCGGTACTCTACACAAGCGAAACCCTCGCTCTTTACAAGGCTTACACTTTCCCCTCTGATTCAAATCCGTGGCTGCTGACACAAGTTGTCGATGGTTGAAATAAATGGAACTCTAAAAATACCAAGTTCTGGGGAATTATTTATTGGTAGCTTGAAACCGAGGGAACAAAAAAGAGGCCAAACTAACATTCACACATAAAAAAAAAAGGAGTTTTCCTAAGTCATTTTACAGTAAGTAACCCTCACAGAACTCAAGTGTTTCCCTCAATTCAAGGTCACTTTTAGATCTCAAAATTCTTCAAGGTCCTTACTGCAGCACGCGCTTGCTCTTCTGTCTCATGTTTACATCTCAATACGGCCCGTGCAGGATTTCACAGCACCATCGACGACCCAGACTGACAGTAACAACTTGCTTAACACTGCATATACAGTTGTATATTGGTGTTCCAGTTCCTGCGACTGACGTTGTTTAACTCCCTTCGCATGGAGCCGCACTTGTATGAAAAGAGAGATGGGACGTTTTTGTCCTTGATTTTCAAAGCGGTGAGACTTGTTAATGCCCTCGTTTTTATGTAAACCACTGAATCAATCATCATCGCTCTGTTGTACCGTTCAAACAAACTTCTGCACAACTTTCACATGAACCTACAGTTCTGCTCTCATTATTTTTTGATTTTATTCGGAGAAAGTCTGCGCTTTGTGCTCGCTGCACAGGGAGGTCAGAGATCAGGCTGGAGCTGGCAGCGATTCAGTGTCTTGCTCAAAGACACTTTAGCAGACTGGATGCTCTGCTGTGGGCCCTAAGCTCTGCTGTACTTGCCCTGCAACCCCAACACTGGCAGTTGATATGAATCTCAAAGACTGAATATTTTTATCTCATACTTTTATTCTTGGGCTCTATAAAGAGGCAGAGAGTAATCAGTGATTTTTATCTTTGAATAGGAAATTACAACATCCCAAAAAATTCTTAATCTGACCTGCAATGCAGCTTCACAATAGCTTGAGCAAGGTAATTACTTAAGGAAACATCTGGTGTATCTGCCAAGTATTTTTTAAAAAACAACAAAAAACAATATTGCTGTGCATCCCTTTGGCTTTAAAACAAAATGCATCACTGGGGATGGAAACAGAGGAGAGAAAGAGGATGGAGGTTTGTTGTCACGCTCTCCTCCATCTATTAGCTGATGCATCACACCAGGTGAAGAGTTTTCTTTCTGAAGATGGCATTGTTGAGTCTTGAATTGACTCATATCCATTATTGCATTTATGAACACAACACAAAGAAAGAGGATTTTTGTATTCTTCCACCAGATCCTGGCAGCATCGAGCTTTTATTTACAGGAAAAAAAAACAAACAAAAAAAAAAACTACTGCAGACAAGGCCGCAAGCATCACATCTTCAATTTCAAACAAAGGTGAGTCCAGGACAAACTCTGTACTTTGGAATTTCTCTGCATTGAAGGGAGGTGATAATGAACATTAATATGTACAGCTGGCTCTTTATACAACTCTTGCTGTGCTGCCTTTGGTGTCCTGTTGAGAGAGTGTCTAAGCAGTGTACCATCAGTAGCAGGGAACAAAGCTAGAGGAAATATCAAGTCTTTTTCCACAACTGCCTCCCTGCCTGGCTCTGCCTTAAGATTAATCTAATTTGGTCTTTATTGAGAAATGGGTAAGAGCAGTTTTGTTTTATTTATGTATGTTTTTTCCTCCTCTGCTCCTTTCCTTTGTTGCTTCTCCTCGGCTGCCTCTGACAAAAGACAACCAGCCTGCCAAGCCCGGTGTTGCTCTGGGACGGACCTGTCAATCACTCCTGACGGCACCCTGACAACATGTACGTTAAAATTTCAAACGGGACTCAAAGGCGGCGCGTGACAGCCGAGCCTTTGAAAGTGGCTGTAGCGCTCGGCGACAGCCAGAGGAGTACGGATGGAAAACAAACTAGAAAACAACAGTGCGAAGGGAAAAGAGAAAGAGAGTCAGAGACTGAGAGGGAAAAGAAAAAAAAAACCAAAAGTTAAAAGCAAAACAGTGAAGAATGTGGGTCTTGATGATGGGAACTGGCATTAGTTTCTCCCTTAGTGTATCATTGTTTTTTAATTTGGTTGAAACTCCCCTGAGTGGAGCTTTCGGTCTTCCAGGGACCGTGCCGAGGGCCCGTTCTCTCCGCAGTCCAGGGACAGCAGCGTCTCTCCTGTGCTCCTCTGAGGCCTCACTCAGATCAAGTCAAGCCTCTTATGCATCTCACTGCTACCCTTCAACACAAAACAACTGTGCACGAATCTTAATAATATTCTTGATTCCACCTTGCATACATGCTCTCCGTGGCTGCAATTAATTCCCAGTAGAAAAGGAAAAGCCAGTGTTTTTCACTGAGATATGTACAGAATTCATAAATCTGAAACATATAGCCTTCAGTACAGACTAGAAAAAAGAACAACTCAGTTTGGATTCTTACTCCGCTATCCCAAAAATCACCAGGACAAAACCCTTTTAAAACAACATATCTGTAACAACCCTTTGCTCACGAGCAAACGGATGCCATATGGAGTAAAATGTGCACACACGAGCTTAAGGATGCACTTTTAAATGATCACCTGCCACACCACACAGACAGAAACCACCACCAACCTCTTTAACACGGCTAAATGAACAGTGTAAATGCCGTACAACACAAAGGCCCGGGCTGTGCCAGACCCTATGGGAGAACTGCCATCTCTGCAGTCCTGCAGTTTTTGCACTGATCCTTCAGTCAGCATCCGCATCTGCAGTTCAAAAACACACAGTGGCTTGAAACTGCTACAAAGCTAACTGTTCATTGTCTATCTGAGACTTTGTTTGACCATGCTGTGTGGGTGTGTATGTGTGTGTGCATGCGTATGTGTGTGTTTGTGTGTGTGTGTGTGTCTAGTCAAAGTTTGTTTGAAACTAGCATTCTAAAAACAACTCTATGGTGCACGCGTGTGTGTCTGTGTGTTTGTGTGTACAGCAAATGTGTGTGTTACTTCTACAAATAAGTGGACAAGCAGCATGTGTGCTGGGACGCAGGTCATGTCAGCCTGTTAGTGATTTTATAAACTTCTCCCCTGGTAGAGACATGCTGGACCACTGATAGGCGTCAGTACAGACAGGAGTCGTGGCACTGACATACACAGAGCCGTACCACATGAATTTGCACCATTGTCTAACTCATGTGTATGTACTTGTGAGTCCAAGCTTACCTATTAATGTATAGATGCAAGCAGAAAAACACACATAGAAGCAGCTCTGAGATATGGCTGTTGTATAAAGGACTTAAAACAGCCACCAGGCAGCCAGATAATGCTTTAGCTTCCAGTGCCCTCTAGTGCTTGGAACTGATTGGCAAATATCTTCTGAAACTGGCCAACTGTTAAGATAAACTGAGCCCTACCGAAAAGTCCTAGAATAGCAAAAAAAAACATATCTATGTGTCTGTAAATATATTAATATAGTTTAGAAATATCTTGTATTTTGATGGATCAGACTGATAAAATGGCAATTTGCATTTTCTTTACAAATACGCCAACATTAATATAGGAAGGTAGACAGGATTTTCAAATAACGATGAATGTATGTATAAATATGGTCAGTGCACATATATTTAAATCTAATAACCGCATTTCAAGCAACAGATTAATCAAAGATTAATATTATAAACCATCTGTGTCAATTGTTTTAATGGCTTTTAGTATGTAAAATATTTTTTAAACTTTTAAAAGAGTCATTTCTTACTTGCATAAAATTAGCAGTTGTTAATAATAAGAACAGGTCTACAAATGATTTTGAATTTTTAAATCAACGCAATTTTAAAAAAAACAAACACACAAATTAGTTATTTAAACAAAAAAGCTGTCTCTACATATAGAAACCTGTTTCATCAATTCAGTTTACAAGATTTACCTAATTTTAATTTATATTTACCCTTCAAAAAGGAAGATTGTGACAGGATTTAGTTTACGATTACTGCAGTGTTAGAAAATAAAATAATCAAAATAGGCTTTCACTTTCTTTTATATGTTAGGGTGAGAAAATCCCCTAATCAGATGAGCCCGAATCTCATTTAGATTTCAATAACTTAAATGCCACCCATAGCTGTAAGCAGTAACACAATAACATACAAATGTGACAAGTGTTTAATAACTACAATACTTTGTTTAGACTGAGTTTAATAGAGGACAGTGATCTAGGACTTGGGTTATTTTAAACTGTGAGTTCTTAAGCAAAAGAGTGTGTCAGGACAAAAAAAAATAGACCCCATTATTATGCTCTTTGTTGTCTCTTATTCATGTGGTGCGCACACACACACACACACACACACACACACACACACACACACACACACACACACACGCTGCACAAATATCTAAAATAAAATCAAGGTGCCCAAAAATGCAATGTTATTTGCTCGATCATGAAACTCATAGTTTTATACTTTTTTTTAAATAGTTCTCATGAAACTTATATAGTTGTATCTCTCCTTTTGTCTTCAGTTTCTTTATCCTTTGAAATGATTGAATTCCTTCAGTCTGTCCTAGTTTTTGACACATTTCTATTGCAGGTATACAGATTGTTAGGTCGTTAAAACATGTTCTTTAACTGCTTGGCGTAACATTATATAAGCCAAAAAGTCATTCTATTCAGAAGTTTAAATAAATCAGATCCATTAAACTTTACATACAGTATGCAGCCAAAGCAAATGTAGTCTTATATATTAAAGTCCAGTTGGGGCTTCAGCAGTTGGATTCTCCATGTGAGGATATTAATGTAGCTTTATATACTGCCTAATTTCATATTAGTAATGAAAGGGTTTAGTAAATGATATGCATGTATTTTTGTGCATGCATGATAAAGCTGACAGAGGTGGGATTTGAGAGGCACCTCAAAGCTATGATTATCCTGAGTGCCTCTGCCCAATAATGTTACCTGCTGGGACAGCAGCACTGCTCCTCTAAATAAATTGCAAGTGGCCTTGGGCAATAAGAGGAACCCTCCTTTGATCTGCCTGACTGCCAACGAGGAAAATGTGCAGGCAGTCAATCAAGCTCTTAAGGCTTTGCAACAATGGAGCTGACCCCACTTTATTATTTATTTTCTAAATTGATGTATTTCATTATCACAAGGTGTCTACTTGGTGGGGTAGCAGGGGTGGAGGAGAGAGGGGGAGCAACATGATCAATAATTGATATGCGGTGTGAAAAAGCTGATTTGCTGCCTCTCCTCTGGTGCACTTGTCACTAGCTGTTGTCAGAACACATTTGCTTTGATGACAAATTTGAAGAAGTGAACAACAGCATCACATCTTATTATAAATTTAGTGAGCTGGTGAAAGGCACGGGGGCCTTCTCGCTGAGGCTCTGTTTGTTCAGGGCGCTCTGGAGGAATGACTACCAAGCTCTGAGGTGAGTTACAGTCTTGTAAGCAAAGAGATGAGACGGGGGTTGAACTTTTTTGTCATGTGTCAGTAAACAGCGTGACTTGTTTGAAAGGCACCTGGATTACAGGGTGAAAAGTTGCTCTTTAAACCTTTAAAGCTCTGGGATACGGGAGACATGCCACGTCAAAAACAAAGTGTGGAGATGAGGAGTGAGAGCAGCTAAAAGCTATCACTCCCCAAAGTGCATCTGCTGAGAGACGAAGGAGTTGTCCTGCTTTTCACAGAGTTTGGGTCATGGTGGAGCATCTCTACGTGATTTAGTCAAATAAAGAAAGATGCCGGGTTGATTTAGTCAGAACAGATTTGCTGAAAAAAAAAAAGTCAAATATATAGATAATAGAATAGTGATGCAAAACCCCCTCTAAGCTCAAATTTAATGTATGAGCACAAAATAAAAAGAAACATGGCATAAATGTTGAAATGTGGCCCAGGTATGAAAAAAAAATGGCCACGGTAGATAGAAGAGGCTCATAAAAAAGGTCATTAAAAAGGCATAAAATACTGTACAGTACCGCTTCTTTTACAGTTGTGTCTTACTAATCACCTGCAGGCCATCATATTCAAACTAAAAAGAAATCTTTATGGTGATTTTATTGCTGAGAGAAGTTCTTAATTAGCCTACATTTAAATTACATGTAGAGTGTGAAGATTTACTACAAACTTTAAAACTAAATCCTGATGGAGAACAGTTCGACACAAAGTCGCACAGAAAGGAAAACAAACATATCAACAATTCAACATAATTGACAGCTGCATCCATTTGCTCATTCCAAGCACCCCCACCCCCCACCCCCCCTCCTGCTTTTCCACTCTGTTCTTCCAACACCATTTCCTCTTTTAATTATCCCCCAGCAAAAAAGATGGAGCACATCAGACGCATCGCGGTAAATCCTGGCCCTGGCACGGGCTCACAGTGGCTCCTGCGTCTGGCAATCCCGATAGAGCCTGCGCGCTGGCAGTGACAAGACAGGGAGGATGCCTGGAGATTTTCTGACAGAAAGAATGGAGAGGATGATCTCTCAGCAAAAGAGAGGTCCTCATTCTACTCCCGGCGTGGGAGGCTTTTTGGCAAGCGCTTTCCCATCATACCACATTTTCAGCACCAGATTAGCCAGTTCTCAGGAGCAAAACTCACATAGAACCCTTGTTTACACCTCTGTACCATAGTGTTTTTGTAATGACTGCTCAGTAAAAGAGCACATTGGAGGCATGCGAGCACAGCTGCTCTCCTATCTCTCCCAGCAACATTTTAGGGGTGACACTTATTGTATGTAGCAGGGTCAGAGAGACTGTGGTCTGGATTAAGGGAATATGATTTGTTTCATACTGAAAGAAGTCTCCTCTGACTCAAAAATGTGTTTTACTGACTGAATTGCTCATTCAGATTCTAATTAGGTATCAGCAACACGAATGGGTTTTGCTTTTGGAAGCCAGATAGATGAAAAAGGTTGCAAGTTAACTAGTGTTGGGCTGCTATCTGTCAAAGTTTCTCCTCTATCCGGGGGGTGCACATCAATCACAGAGGTCCCCAACTGGCAGTTGTTCTGTGGGCTAATGGTGTCGTCATCTCCCATGCGATTACACAGATTGCGCAATGAGCTCCTCGGACACAATGGAGCTGCGAATCCAGTGCCCCCCCCCCCCACCTCTACCCCCATTCTGTTCCCCTCTTCTTTCCTTTTCTTCCATCATTCTAAGATGAAGAGTGGAAAGCTCCGCAGCGGGTAGCTTTCTTCTCCTCCGGGGGGAACTAAGAAAGCAGGCAAGGGTCTCTGTGATGTTAGTTTCCCTTCAGGGTGGGGAGGAGATGTCTTGTAGCACAGCTAAAGATGATCATTTGAGAGCCCGTGAAACAAGGTGCCACAGAGACAAGGCGAGGTCCCGACTAATGAGTTAGGGTTAGCTGATGTTCCTCAATGATGAAAATGAGAACAATGACAGTAATGACAGTGGCAATCACTTTTTTCCCTTGGTTTAGACACTGTATTGCACCTCAGTTACACACTCATCTCTGCAAATAGGTCAGAGGTCAGGCTTTGCCACAGCCTTGGAAGGTGGAGGAGTCCAGCTCAAAGACATCTCAACACACACACAAAAAAAATTCTTGCAACTATATCACAGTCTTAAAGCTTAAACGAGTGTTTGAGAGCGAACAACTTCTTGCCCTCTTGCAGCTAAAAAGACTTTACATTTAATTAGGATGATGAAAGAAAGTATTAATCTATGAACATATGAGAAAAAGCTAAACATTTGTTTCTTATACATTCTGATAAAAACCTTTCTCCCAAAGTAAACATTTGCTCCAGAAACTCACAAAACAAAACAACATCCCATCTGATAATCCGCCACAATTACGCTACACAGCATGATGAAAGGATATCAATGGTCTACTTATGTCATAGAAAAAGAGAGGAGCTTCAAACATGAAACCTATTGAAGCCTATGAGAGTTTCAAGTCGATCAGTGATCAAAAGAGCAAAAGCTTATCAGTGCCGTTTCTTAGCACTGAAACAGTGTCATGTGGCTTTGGATATACTACCAGGGTAGCAGTGTTTATGCCTAGAAACATAATGGTTATTGTGTTTTATGAAAACATTAGCCCCTTTTCTTTCTTTCTTTCTTTTTTTTTTTATACAGCGTTAAAGCTGTAAAAAGCACACATAGTGGAGAGGGGGCACAAGCTCTTTATCCTCATGAAAGGCTAAAGGATGGAACTGACCTTTCTGGCATCAGCTGGGCTTTGGGAGCACAATACATGGCAGCAACTCTTTCTGGCCTTTTCCCCTTCAGCTCTGGGCAATGCTTACATGCCAAAGACTCAAGTCCAAACATCTATCATTTTATACAAAGACTCAAACACACACATGCCCCGAACCCCCTTTTTTAAATCATAAACACACACACACACACACACACACACACACACACACACACACACACAGTCCTGTCTGTTCATCTGCAAACAGACCAGTCCTGTCTGACATCACAGTACAACTGCAGGCTATGGAAGCAAAAAGAGACAACAAATCACTGTAGATTATATCAGCTCAAAAGCTCAACTCACTATCAACATCACCTTCCCTTAATGGGACCTGAACAATGGTTAAATTATGACCTAAACCATGTCGGTAAAGCTCTAAACTTAAGCTGGGACTGGATGAACTGTTACAATTTGACATCCAAGCAAGACAAAATGAAAACCATGACCTCATTGAGTATGACTTTAACAAGTGCTCCACAAAAATGACCTGAGCTGCTGGTATACACTTTAGACGCTTTGTTGTCAGGGGGGCCGCATACCCAAAGGGCCTTTGTGCCATATTTGAAAAGGCTGCATCACAAGGTCATGGCGGAAAAGGGGCCACGCAAACATAGAATAGCCCTTGTGTAGTTGTCATTTTTGTGTGTGTGTGTGGGGGGGGGGTCCCAATTCTATGGGTAAACTCTAGCAGATAGGAGATAAGTTACCCATAGGCTATGAGACAAAGAGAACAGTAGCTGGCATCTGAAAAGGTAAAGAGTAGTAGTCCCCAATGTGTCAGAGGCCTCATGATCAGCAGGAGAGTATAAAAGGACCTGTAAGTGTGCCTAACTCCACGGTGTGCAAACAACCACAGCCCTACAACCATGGGAAAGGTATGAGCTCACATGCAGTAAGGCATCACCTTTAGCAAGGTGGTGAAGGAGAAAAATGGCATTATTTGAAAACATGCAGGAGAGTCAGTGGAGGAGAAGACAGGGCATCAAAAATACTCATTTGATGTTGTTTTGATGTTTTTGGCTTGGACAAGCAGAAAATGCTCTTCAAATTAAAAAAAAAAATCAACTCAAATAGTGGTTTCAGTTACCTCGATTTTCATCTATTAAGCACTGAAAAGAAATGGCTAGAGTAAAGAAGTGGAGAGGTTCGTAAACTCAGAGGACTCAGGAAAAATATTTGAACTTGCTCACAGGACTGCAGCGTCCTCTGCAGTCTATTCATGAGTATATCCGATAGCATGTCTTTTTGCCTAACACAAATTTTTGTTTCTCTCGCCTTTCTTTCCTCAAGATTATCTTCTACGAGGGCCGCAACTTTCAGGGCCGCCACTGGGAGTGCAGCAGTGACTGCATGGACACCTTCAGGCACTTCAATTGCTGCAACTCCATCCGTGTCAGCGGTGGTCACTGCGTGCTCTATGAGAAGCCTTACTACATGGGATACCAGTACATCCTCAGCCCTGGCGAGTACCCTGACTACCACTGCTGGATGGGCTTCAACAACTGCATCCGCTCCTGCCAGATGTTCCCTCCTGTAAGTCAATCAAACAGACAGATAGAATTGGTAGCACCCTCCCCACCCCCACCCCCCTTCACTCACCTTGTACATCAAAAGCTGCTTTGGAAATGGATGTCAATCACTTGCTTTTTGATGTCATTTACAGATACTCACACAGGTCATAGCATAAAAGTCTCTGCTGCAAGGCCCACAAGGAGACCAAGTCAGCCTTTAAAAAGAATATGACATACCCCCCATAAGACTTGGTGCCTTCACTCTAATTCTGTTTGTCACATTGAGTGTTTTCTCGCAGTTCAGGGAGGAAAAAAAAAATCTAATTCTGTCATGCGCCCAAAGAGTTGTTGCTCAATCTTGTTTGTAGTTAAAGAAACCAAGTAGTGCAAGTACTAAATTAAAAAGTTAGCTTGGTGTAGAAAGAGGTCTCCAGAGCTTACACCTACCAAAAATAGCACAATAGTCATGATTACCCTTTGTTTCCTTTCACATGCAGTATAGAGGATCCTACAGGATGAGGATCTACAACAGGCCAGACATGATGGGGCACTCAATGGAGTTTATGGAAGACTGTGCCAATGTGTATGAGCGCTTCCGCTACCGTGATATTTTCTCCTGCAACATCATGGAGGGTTACTGGATCTTCTACGAGCACCCTAACTACAGGGGACGCCAGTATTTCCTGCGCCCTGGAGAGTACAGGGCCTGTGGTGACTGGGGCTGCCACAATCCTATGGTGGGCTCATTCAGGAGAATGAGGACTCTCATGTAAACTGCACCCATGTGCATAGCAAATGAACATTAAACACCTAACTTTAAAATAATAATGTCCTTTGTGAGCTTTTTTTCTGGGAACATACACATGAATGCAAACTAAAATAAAACTCTGTCAAAGCAGCACATTTGCTTCCTGATTATATTCATCCCACAAAGCCTGCTACTTATATGGGTTCAACATAAGCAGGAAGCAGTTATCTATGACCATGACAAACACCTATAGAAACAAGCGGGATCTTTTCCGTTTGCTGGCCTGTCCGGCCTAACAGTCTGCATGTAGGTTTCTAGCATTCATGCCATTAAAGGCAGATGTTGCAACTCTTGTTGTAGGCCTTTGAGAAAATGCAGTTGGACAGTATTTTCCATAGACAGACAGAGCTTTGACAGAGACAAAGCGGCTGCGGCAGCTAAACAGTGGTATAGTGTCTCCGCCGTCTATAAAGCACACTGTGCTGACGCGACAAAGCTTTGTTTCATGTTTGCAAAGCCCTGACCTAAGCAGGGTTTATAAAGAGGTCTGAGAGAGTCCAGCATCTGGCCTGGTCTGAACTTAACACAGTTACAATGGGCAAGGTAAGGAAGAAATTTAAAAACTATATAATTTTACTGATGTTTGATGTGTGGTATACTGATTTGAATAGGAAATACAGTGCTTAATAAATGTATTAGATCAGCTGTCATAAGTACAAGAAAAATATTATAGAAATCTGTCAAAAACTTGTTTAAAACTAAAAAATTCTGTTATTTATTACTCAAATACCAAAGTGAATCCATGTTTTTTTACTGTGTTTCTCTGAGAAGACAAAAATTAATCAAGCATAACATTCAACCACAAAAACTAATTTTTCTGTTCTGTAAGCAAATACGTGTAATTTGGCATCTTAATAAAAAAAATAATGAAAATGTAGTTTAATATTTTTTCTGTAAATTTGAAAATTCATGGATAACAACAATAATTATATTTTAGCTTTAGAAATATCATTTTGATTAAACAGCTTGTGCATACTGGTGGATTAACCATGATGATTAATCATGAGTTTGATAATTATCAATACTGTTAATTTAGGGCAGCTGTGGCATGAACCTTACAGTGGGTAGTGACCTAATAAATTCGTTAAGCACTGTAGATAAATAATTAAGTTGAACTAATAAATGCTGATAAGGCAGTCAAAAAAAACAAACTCTTTTTGGCCATAAAAACGTTAAATACCTTTAAAGAGCAACAATGTATTACTTTCTGGGTTAAACATGTCATTAGTTCTTAAGAACTGCTTACCATAATTTCATAACCTCTAAACTGATGTAAAAAAAAAGAAAAAGAAAAAGCTAAAACTGCAAGGAAATGTCATAATTCTTAAATAAAATTAAACAGCATGAATAACTAAGCAATACTTTGTCTTCTGGCTTTATCTTCTCTCAAGGATAGTATAAGCCTCAATTATTTGACTGATCTTATAGACCTATTTCCTGTGAAAACAGACAGAGAACTTCAGAAAAGCATTTCACACTTTATTCATTAAAATGTACCAAATGCTATACTTTATTTTATTCAGCTTTGCTTCTAGCACATCATTTGGGACTTTTTTGTACTCCCTTCAGCTTATCTTTTTTCAAATTTCTCCACTTGCAAAATTTCTATTCAGAAACTTTGTTAGATAAAACTTTAAAAATCTGGCTCAGAATACTGAATAGTGTTGTAAGCAAAACTGTGAAGACTAAGAGTTCATGTTATTAGTGTTTAAGAGCCGGACAGTCTAAGAAGATAACTATTTTTCCACATGCGCTGTGGTCTTAGTTTGACTTTGGAATAGCTCCGTGGTGATACACTAATGCTGAACCATCTGTCACATGCAGATTATCTTCTATGAAGACAGGAACTTCCAGGGTCGTCACTATGAGTGCAGTAGTGACTGCCCCGAGATGCAAAACCACTTCAGCCGCTGTAACTCGATAAGAGTTGAAAGCGGTTGTTGGGTGGCCTACGAGAAGCCAAATTATGCTGGCTACCAGTACATGCTGCATAAGGGAGAGTACCCCGACTACCAGCGCTGGGCAGGCTTCAATGACTGTATCCGCTCCTGTCGTATGGTGCCACCTGTGAGTTTAAACTCAGTTTCTTGAACCATTCAGTGCCATTGGCCAGGGTTATTGTAGCACATTTTGAACTGAACTTGGTAACGAGTAAGGATACTTTATGCTAGTTGACTGTGTCAGAAAAGCATTATTTTATTCTCTAATTTCTTCCCTAGTATAATGGGAACTACAGGATGAAGATCTTTGAGCGATCTGACTTTGGGGGCCAAAACATGGAGCTGATGGAAGACTGCCCAGATCTGCATGAGCGTTTCCACACCCGTGATATCTCCTCAGTCAATGTCATGGAAGGCTACTGGATGCTGCATGAACACCCCAATTATAGGGGACGCCAGTACTTCTTGCGTCCTGGAGAATACAGGAGGCACAGTGAGTGGGGAAGCACCACTCCCACCATTGGCTCTCTGAGACGTGTCACTGAGCTCAACTGATTCCCATTACTATTATTTTTTACCCTTATTTAAATCCCAGTGTTAAGAATCCCACCCTCTTGTTCCCTTAATGGCAGCACTGTTTCAGTGTGGTCTCAACACTGTGGTGTCCAAACCTGAAATCATGCATTTTAATGATGGGGGTTTTGATGCGTCGGATGTTGGGGTTCTCATTTTGTTGTGTTGCTTTGCATTGCTGGGTAAAGTTCCTCCCCAAACTGGTGCTCAAGCAATGCTTTGGTTGTTCCACAGCAAAGTGGTTTGCCTTACCGGTCCCTAACCTCCTGTCCTGCTGGAATCACAATAAATGAAAACTTGATGAAAGTCAACTAAAGGAAGCCTTTGTTAATTTTCTATTGACTGCTACAGCTGTCACTATCAAAAGATCAGGGGGATATAGCTTGTCATAAATCTGAGGGATATTTTTCTCTTTAATATGGTGATTGAACTTTAGTTTCATCAGGCCACAGAGTTAGATATAGTAGTGGAATCACTGAGGTCCTAACAATGCCATGAGTGTCTACAGTTTTTTGTGATAGTACAGATCCACATACACAAAGAAAAATTATCAAGGAAACAGAAGCTTATTCTTTGAAGTTCAATAGTATAGACCAAAAAAAAAAAAAAGAGTATCTGAGGATGGGCATGTTGGAGTCTTTATGAGATCACATGGTACAGAGTAAGCTCTTTGGGTCCATGAAAGATGCCCGTATTAGATCCACATCACAAGGCCAGTGCCAACTCAAAGAGTTGGAGTCAAAGTGGCCTGGTATTAGCCCCAAGCATCAAGCTCTTTCAGAACAAAAAACAAAACCCAGTCCACATCCCTGCTCATGCATTTTTCATCAGCCCAAGATACTGAAACCTTTCAGAAATAAATATCAATTATTGAAATTGTTAATTAGACACTACGCAATTGGCGAAGATACACATGAATAAATAACTCTGATGGTTAATTATTGATTCAAAAAAAATTGAAGCCCAGCAGGGAGTGCATTTGAGAATCTCTTAAGATCAAGCACAACAAGAAATATGAGTTTTGGCCTTGAGTAATGTCCAATTAAAGGAGTGTCAGCTTTGCTGTTCAAGTCCAGTGATTTGCCCTTATCTTTTTTATATCTGTGGACAACAATGCCCAGCAGACAACACAACATCAACAGGGTGCAACATGGGATCTGATCACCCGGGGTATGAGGGCAATGCCTGATAAAAGATGAGAAGAAATTTTACAGGCTGACACATAACTGGAAGTTAATCCGAGGTCAAAATGAACGGTGGCATCAGATATTTACAAAATTCAGGAAGGAAAGCATTTCAGACTTACACAGAACTACAGAAAAACATCTGTGGTCATTTTTACTTAAAGTTTATGGATATAACATTGCAGTCTTTACATGAAAAAACAGTGCAGTCAAAAAACAAAAACCCTAAAAATGACCTTGTGTAATATTTATTACAGTAAATTTTACTTCACAGATTTTCTGTATTTTCAGTGTTCCATCCATCCATTTTCTTCCACTTATCCTTATCAGTGATAGTTCGATATTTTCATTGTTGGTCATCCAAACATTTTTTCCCCTGTAAAGCTTCAGGAAAGTTGAAGCTGGAATTTCTTTTAAAAAAGCATCCACTGGGAACATTTCAACCAGGTATTTGTGCATGGGGCAAAGGTTTATCCATCCAGCATGTGCTGCTCATCTGGGTTCAGGCCACAGGGGCAGCTGTCTAACTTATGCTACTGTGGGAAATCTGCATTGTAGGAATATAAAAGCCACAAACCCCTCAGAAACTCTAATGCCTGATTCAGACTTCTGCAATGAATCTTTGCAGAGCCCACAATGTAACCTAGGTAACTACATAAGTGGTTGAGGCCGTTGCTAGCATTTATGATTGCGCTGACATCTGTGAGTTCTTATATTGGGGGTATGATTATTATTCTCTCACTAATCCATTCAAAAACTGTGATGAACTATGTGGGCTTTCAACACAGACTCGGAATAACAAAAATCAGTAATCGACATGGGACCTAGTGTGTCCTGGTGCCATGTGCACTTATAGACAAACTGTGAAGTCCAATAACAAAACACCACTGGGGTTCAGACCAAGCAGGCCGTTCCTCCCAGTCACACTCCTCCAGGTCACACTGTTGTTGCCCATATGAGCATTGAAGTCTCTCCGTAAGATGACAAAGTCCCCAGCTGAAGTACTCTCCAGCACCCCACTCAGAGACTCAGAGAGAGAGAAGGCTGGGTTCTCTGAACTGTCATTCAGCAGGTACACACCCATTGCATGACCTGAAGGCCCAGAGAAGGAACCATCTTGTCCACCAGGGAAAACCCTAGCATACAACCACCAAACCAGGGGAACAAAAGTACACCCAAGCCTGCCGGCTGTCTCTCACCTATGGGCCAACTCCATAGTGGAACAGAGTCCAGCCCCTTTTCATGAAACTGGTTACAGATCCCAAGCTATGCATTGAGCCTGACTATATGCAATCGATCTCTCTTGACCTCACCAGACAAGTGACATTCTATGTACCACAACCCAGTTTTGGAAGCTGGGGATCCCTGGGTTAGCTCCTGACCGCCATCCAATTCACAAGGCCGGCGGTGGGCCTACAGGAGGGCAGACCCATGTAGCTGCTTAATGGTAAGCCTGACCACTAGATGCTCACCCTCAACCCCCCCCCCCCTCAACTCTGTCCCAGGCAGGGTGAACTAGTCCCACAAAGGTTTATATAGATACAAAATTGGAATTAAATTTAAATAACAATTTCAGTCAGTAACCCAGCAATGGAAGCTTCCCATTTCCACAACAAAATACTCCTTGGTGTCCTGTTATATAGAAACCTTACGTTACTACAGAAACTAGATGCACGCACCTGCACTTCAATAGCTACTGTAACTGTAGCAAACAACTCTTAACACTTAAGAGATGGTAAAATACAATTCTATCAAACATTATGTATCAAAGAGGCAATACTGAATGTCCCTAGATTGTTCCGTCTCTACCTCCAGTCATTTAGATGATATTTTCAATCGCTTCACACATGAAAAGGACAAAAGAGTGAGATCCGAGTTTTGTCTTCCTCTTCATCTCTGAACCCTTTGGACTTGATGATGGGAAGCTGATTGAAGGGTAAGTAGTGCGTTTTGGAGAATGAATTCTTTAGATGATAGAAAAGAAAAAAGGGAAAAAAAAAGAAGAAACAGAGAAACCCAGAACATAAGCCTGTGATTCCATTATTAGTCTCAGTTCTCCTTTTCTCCCTTTTCATTTCTGATGGCTGGATAATTAAACCTCTATAGTATTGTCTTCCATGTTACTTGCCCCACTTCCAGCAATGCGAATTCCCCTATGGGCAACTTTAAAAAGGGCCTTTTTAGACATCTGTTTTTCAGATCAGTATGACTTTTTTCCCCATTAATTTGTGTTCTTTGTGAAAGTAGAAAGACTCGTGCCAGGACAGAGATGAACATACATGTAAAAATGCTCAACATTTCAACTTGCAAAAAAGAAGAAGAAAGAAAGAAAAATATCCAAATATTCTTTTTCAACTTTTATTCTACAATACCGCTATTAAATAACCGAAACTAATCCTTAAATGTGCATTGCAAGACATCAGATAGCAGCTCAGAGGCTGGAATGTTACAAAGCTTAATTTAAAGGCAGTCGCATTCCCCCTCCAGCTTGAAGGAGGCAGCTTGTCAATTACGATTCCCGCTCTGACAGAAGCTTTGGGCGCCAAAAGGAACACGCAGGAAAGCAACAAAGCATGGAAAAATGAAAACAACATGCAACTATAATCAAATAAATAAATAAATGGATGCATACAAATTGGAGTGTATTTAAGTGGCATTATTTTAGAATAAATCACAGTTTCCGATACACCATAGAATTGTATATTTTTAATCCTATTATTTAAAATCTTACTAATAAATTTACAAACTGATACTGTTACCTCATATCTAAAAATACCTATTCCAATATATCATTTTAGCAAAATGCCTGAATTACAGAACATACAGAAAGCTCATTTGTATATACACTGCTCAAAAAAAATAAAGGGAACACTTAAACAACACAATATGACTCCAAAGTAAATCAACTTCTATGAAATCAAACTGTCCATTTAGGAAGCAACACTGATTGACAATCAATTTCACATGCTGTTGTGCAAATGGAATAGACAACAGGTGGAAATTATTGGCAATTAGCAATACACACTCAATAAAGGAGTGGATCTGCAGGTGGGGACCACAGACCACTTCTCAGTACCTATGCTTTCTGGCTGATGTTTTGATCACTTTTGAATGTTGGTGGTGCTTTCACACTCGTGGTAGCATGAGACGGACTCTACAACCCACACAAGTGGCTCAGGTAGTGCAGCTCATCCAGGATGGCACATCATCAATGCCAGCTGTGACAAGTTTTGCTGTGTCTGTCAGCATAGTGTCCAGAGGCTGGAGGCGCTACCAGGAGACAGGCCAGTACACCAGGAGACATGGAGGCGGCCGTAGGAGGGCAACAACCCAGCAGCAGGACCGCTACCTCCGCCTTTGTGCAAGGAGGAACAGGAGGAGCTCTGCCAGAGCCCTGCAGAATGACCTCCAGCAGGCCACAAATGTGCGTGTCTGCACAAACGGTTAGAAACCGACTCCATGAGGATGGTATGAGGGCCTGATGTCCACAGATGGGGGTTGTGCTCACAGCCCAACACTGTGCAGGATGCTTGGCATTTGCCAGAGAACACCAGGATTGGTAAATTCGCCACTGGCACCCTGTGCTCTTCACAGATGAAAGCAGGTTCACACTGAGCACATGTGACAGACGTGACAGAATCTGCAGAGGCCATGGAGAGCGATCTTCTGCCTGCAACATCCTTCAGCATGACCGGTTTGGCAGTGGGTCAGTAATGGTGTGGGGTGGCATTTCTTTGGAGGGCCGCACGGCCCTCAGTGTGCTCCCCAGAGGTAGCATGACTGCCATTAGGTACTGAGATGAGATCCTCAGACCCCTTGTGAGACCATATGCTGGTATGGTTGGCCCTGGGTTCCTCCTAATGCAGGACAATGCTAGACCTCATGTGGCTGGAGTGTGTCAGCAGTTCCTGCAAGATGAAGGCACTGAAGCTATGGACTGGCCCGCCCGTTCCCCAGACCTGAATCCAATTGAGCACATCTGGGACATCATGTCTCACTCCATCCACCAACGTCATGTTGCACCACAGACTGTCCAGGAGTTGGCGGATGCTTTAGTCCAGGTCTGGTAGGAGATCCCTCAGGAGACCATCCACCACCTCATCAGGAGCATGCCCAGGTGTTGTAGGGAGGTCATACAGGCACGTGGAGGCCACACACAATACTGAGCCTCATTTTGACTTGTTTTAAGGACATTACATCAAAGTTGGATCAGCCTGTAGTGTGTTTTTCCACTTTAATTTTGTGTGTGACTCCAAATTCAGGCCTCCATTGGTTAATAAATTTGATTTCCATTGATGATTTTTGTGTGCTTTTGTTGTCAGCACATTCAACTTTGTACAGAACAAAGTATTCAGTGAGAATATTTCATTTATTCAGATCTAGGATGTGTTATTTGAGTGTTCCCTTTATTTTTTTGAGCTATGTATGTATGTATGTATGTATGTATGTATGTATGTACACACACACACAAGAATTAAAGGAGAAAGAGATGATATCAAACAAGTAATGAAAGGTTTTTGAAGGTTACTGAATAAGTAAGTAAATCAACAGTTTCAATATTATTTTCAACCAAAAACTTTTTTTAAAAAAAAGAATTTAATTAAAAGATGCCATTCCTAAAATTTGTTTTCTGAGTACAAATTCAGATGAGAAAATATGGATGAATCTTAATTTGTGTGTGAAGTCTTAAACACACGGTTATGCATAGCTTATCAATTAGGCCCACTGCCTCCTATAGGAGTCTACTACAATGACTTACCCAACTTATTCATGTCATAAGCTGAGGTAGGATGTTTTTAGACCATTAGTCTCTGAATAAGAGCATAAAGCAAATAGGAGAGTCTTTTTTAATGTGCTAATAAAATAAACCATTGCTGTATTGAGCAGCTGTGTGCTTCAAAGGTTGAAGATAATGAAAACAGTCAGCCGTCATCTTCAGCAAAACCCTAAGGAGCTTCTGGATCGTGATGCAAACAATGTTTGCAATAAGACTAAAGGAATGCTGTCAAACTCTCTGGCCTAGTTGCTGTCCCTCTGTCCAGCTAAAGGCTGCCCGACAGGCAGGTTTTCATGGAGGTACTTCATGGTACCATGCTCCGAGAAGTCAGCTACTGTGTGTCCATCACCTCTCAAGACCCACTTGGTTGTGAGCAGGCCCTCCAGGCCTACAGGGCCTCGGGCATGGATACGAGCTGTGCTAATACCTACCTCTGCTCCTAGAGACAAAGACAGAAAGAGTGCAAGGAATAAGGTTATACAAAAGCATCATATGAAGATAAAGTGTCAGTGAGATAGGAGTAAAAATATGCAGGCAGGATTAAAGACAACAAAATAGGGGATGCCAACTCAAGACTACCACATACCCAGTCCAAACCGGTAGCCATCTGCAAAACGTGAACTAGCATTCCAGAAAACGCAGGCACTGTCCAGCTGCTGAAGAAACTTCTCTGCTGTTTCCTCTGTAAGAATAAGACATCTTATTGGTGCTACTGTGTCTGTATACTTTTTTAGGCATTAAATCAAAGGAATGCAAATAGAAAGTGAGCTGAAATAATACATTAATGTAAGAACATGCTTTAATTGCACCTATATGACTTAGATTTTTGTCTAAACACCTATCCAACCATTGCTAGCATGATAATCAATATCTTTACAATGTAGTCACCATTTGTATCAATCTTTCTCCCTGACAGTATCTAACACTTGTACAAACTGATTAGTCTGGAATTCACTGAGGTACCTTTTGTGGTCACTAGATGGCAGCAACACATCCGCCACTGCAGGTGAGATAATCCTCAAGGTAGAAATACTGCCCTTCATTTTTGAAATGTTACTTCTGATCGCCAAAATGAAAGCTGCAAAAATATTTTGACTATTTTGGAAGGAGCGTGAACCACAGTTTCTTTGTCTTATGGGAAACACTTGCGCTCCCACCATTTAAATAATACTCAAAACTTTCTGCACATGGGAACATAAAATTATAACACAAGACATCAGTTCTGTCCACATGGAAATGGCCACAGCCCTAAAGTGACAAAGTGCAGTGGAAACGCGACAGCATAGCTTCTGTCAAAATGAGTTAGGAACATACGGTGTGACGGCTCACTTCAAAGAGAGAAGTATGTCTGAGGATGTTTCAAAGTTATGATAAGTCCTTTAAACTGTTAATCAGCTGCTCTACATTTTAAACGGGCTCCGTCCACAATCTGGAGTCACAAAGGGAGGGTGTGCACTCATCCTGACAACAAGGTGTCACTGCTCATTAATCAATGTGGCAGAAAGAGAGATTTAAGCTGGACTCAATGGAGAGAGAAGGAAATCTCAATGAATATTAAGGCGCCTAAATGAAGAGACATGGAACGAAAGAATGCCGACCAATCTGACAGGTACTACTCAGTCAAGGTGAGGTAAGATATGACAGAGATTGGGAAACTAAAAAGCAAAGGGATTAAAAAGCAAATTTGTATTATGTATTTAAAAAGAGAGAGAGAGAGAGAGAGAGAGAGAAAGGGGGGCAAGAACAAAGTACTAACAGCAAGACATTGCATCACCTACCATTTTCCGTGATTATAACATCTGTGTGGGAGCTGCCATATTTATGCATGTGCTCCACAGCCTCCTGCATGCTGTCCACCACCTCCATGCAGCACTCCAGGTCACCATACTCTGTCCGCATAGATTTCACCTCTGAGGGGCTGAATGTCAGGTAGGAGGCAAACCGAGGACCTGCATGAATCTTCACCTAGTCACAGCAGACAAAAAAAAAAAAAATGGATGACTAGCAGTTGGATGACTAGTAAAGCAAAAAAATAAAAAATAAAAAAAGGAAAAAAAGAGTAACATTAGTTTTTGCTTAAGTCTGCTACAATAAAGTAATCTCAACTGTATTATCTGAACATGGACTAAGTGTACGTGTTTGGCATTTTACCTGTTCATTGCGAAGCATGTCAATTATTTGGTCAAACATAGGGGTCCTGAGGATGTCCCGGTGAATCAGCAGAGTTTCCAAGGCATTGCATGCAGCTGGGTAGTCACACTTGGAATCTCTAACTAGAAGAGGAAAATATTAGTCAATCAATGGCATGTTATGACTGACAGGCATTTAGAAGAAGAAACATGCATACAGACGTTGATATCGGGGAACTGCTTTGACTGACCAATTTTTATGACTTTGTCAACACTGGCGTCTGCGTCAACATAGACGTGGCAGATTCCCTCGCTGTGACCCAGCACTGGAATGCCCTTGGCCGCTCGCTGAATGGCCCGCACCAGCTGGGATGAACCTCGGGGGATGATCAAGTCGATCATCTTTTCCAGTCGGCACAGATCCTCCACTTCTTCACGGGTGCTCACCTTATAAGAAATACAGGTTTGTCAGGCACAGCAGTTAGAAGCTTATGATGTAATGTGCTACAAAGATGACACAAGGTTTGTCCTGCCTTTTAATAAATATGTAGGAAATTAGTTTTACCATCTGTACTGCCTCCCTGATTCCATGCATGGAAAGGGCTTCCTGGGTGAGCTGGTGGAGGACACGGTTAGTGTTGGCTGCCTCTTTGCCTCCCTTTAGCAGCAGGGCATTGCCACTGGCTATTGCCAAGGCCGATACCTGGGTATTACAGGTGTTTCAGGAAAGAGTGACAAACTAAATTTATAAATATGCAAACCAAAATGTATATAAACCACAGGGTCTGCTTGTGTTATGGCAAGTTCTGCCGAGATACAAGGTTATATTATTTATTCGAATTTTAATCACCTGTTCATAACAATGTCCCCAATAACCAATAACATATATAGACTTTTATAACTGCATACCCCAAATTTGACTTTTATCCCAGTCTATTACATGTAGGTGATGAGGTCAAATGTCAGGCTTATGAATCATTAATTTTTATTAAGAAAATTAATGACTGTCTTAATATTGTCTCACATGTTGTTTACCAACAACCTGCAAGTGTTTCATGTGTTTTTGTTAAGCTTTAAGAATAACAAACATTGCTTTTACAACAATACCTGTGGCAGGCAATCGGGTCGGGCCTCAAAGATGACCAGAAGAACCCCGATGGGTACAGTAATCTGCTCCAGCTCCAAGTCATGAGCCACTCTGGTCCTGCGCACCACTCGACCCACACTGTCCTGGGCTGCCACGGCTATCTGGCGCAGACCTATTGCCAAGCTGTTAAGTTTGGCTGGTGACAGGCTGAGCCGCTTCAGCATGGCTGGAGGCAAATGTCCTACAGAAAGAAGAGACAGCAGACTAACACTGTGATAGTCAGTAACAAGGCATAAAACTCTTAGACTAGCATTCATGTTTGGGGAAAGTAAAGGCTGCCCTCTGGTGGCAATATATGAGAATGTCATCTCTTAGGTTCAACGTTTAAGTGTCTGTTGCAATATACATGCAAAAGTTGCTGATTTGATTCTTTAAGTCCAGAAATGTGTTAAATACATGACACATGAATTTACACACATGACACACGAACACTTTCCTACAGAAAAAACCCTATTAATTCAATACTAACATAAAAATATCAAACAGAATTTCTGCATAGTCCATCTTTTTAGACCAGACTGACTTGATGAGATGTCCCGTTACCTGCACTGACAGCAAGGTCCATGTCCATCTTGTTTGCAGCCAGAATGTCTTCCTTCCTTTCAGTCAGCAGGTCTGCTAGATGGCAGATGATCTCACTCCTCTGACAACAGTCAACCGAATAATTCAGCGTTTCTCTTTAAGTGATAAGGCACCCAAAGAGTTGTTATATTGGTCAAGTCATTAAAAAAATTTTTTTAGAACACCATGTCACCTGGACTGGATGCAGAGATGCAAGGGTTCTTCCAAAACTACGTGCCATTTCTGTCTGTTCCTCCACAGATGGACCTGAAGGAGAGTCAGGGACAGGACAAACGTGAACAACCGAGGCTGCAGCTACAATATGACTGCAGTAAAAATCATTCAGTTAAACTCACCAGCAGGTTTGATTTCAGAGAAAAAGGTTCCCACTTTCTTGCCCTCCACAATGTCAGTGATGACATGGCCCGTTACCTTGGGATTGGTGCCATTTGCAATGACCACTGAAGTACCACCTTGCAATGCCCAAAGGGCAGCTTTGACCTGCAGCCAAGCAGAGAAATAAAAGAAGAAGAAAAAAAACTCATAGTATAAGATTTACTTAATTTTGATACTCAACCCACTTAAACACAAATGTTTTGAGCCTTGTGCATGAAAGCACTAACATATTGTAAGACACCACCCCATTGAGAGTTGGGTCAACTATTGTTGCTGATTTAATAAAAATCTAAACTTTCCCTTAATGGATTGACTGAGGTGTTAACAGACCTTGGCCTCCATGCCTCCAATCCCAACTCTAGACTTTGTACCATAGGTGATGGACTGCTGGTCTCCAGGATAGAAGATGTCAATAAGCTTGGCATCATCTGTTCCAGGGGGGCTGTTGTATAGTCCTACAAATGAACATTTCTTATATCACTTATTTGGATGATGAAAAATTAAAATATTCAGCATTTACACATCTGCCTAAATTGTTCTAACATGCATTTCATTACACGCAGTACTTAGGCCATAGCATACCATTCAAAGGTGGTGAATAAAGAGTATAGTTAGGAATAACAAAGCAAAGGTTAAACCCCAAGAAACATTCCAAAAACATAAAAATACAAAGAGATCATAAAAGCTCTGAAGATAAGGAAGCCCTGTTTGATGATTGAGCGGTATCATTTTTGCAAAAGTTGTGCCTTTTTCAAAGGAAAATCCTGAATAGCATACCTTTATTGTGCATGATCATATGATAATTTATGATGATCACTTTTCCATGGTGAAGTTGTGTGAGAGTAATTATATTCTAAGAAAAACCAACTGAATGACTACATCCATAACGGACACCATGTGTCAGCCCCATCAGCATCAGTTTCAAACTAGAAGGCAGAAGGTCTGTGTTTGTCTTTCTCACATGGCTCTCAATTGACCCTGAGAGTGATGTTTTTTCCCCTCAGTGAGGAGAGCAGACAGATGGTGTTGTTACCCAACACCTGACCCAGAGTGTTGTTGTGGTGACACACATACCCTCCACATCAGAGAGTGCGACGAGCAGGTCAGCCTTCATCTCCACAGCTAGCCGTGCTGCCAGGCTGTCATTGTCCTTAATGCTGATCACCTACAGAACCAGAGAATTGCTGATGTAAGTCATAAAAGCAGAAAAGGCAGTGGCAGAGAGTAAACCATCGGCCATAAGCTCATCTGAGCCCGTTTGTTAAAGACAGAACCAAGCAGATAAACCAAAAAACAAATAGGTCAATATTTATGTACTGGCTGACTGTGAAACACTCCTGGCAACAACACCTGGGAAATGTTAAACGAATGATCAACTCAGAGGTGTGTAGACAACTGTTTTGATGGCTAAAGTTAGACATTTTTTGTTGGCTGGTTTCTAGCCGATGTGAATGCACTGGCCATAGGGCAAGAGTACACCCTGGACAGGTTGCCAGACTGTCACAAGGCTAACACACAGACAATACAAACAGACAGACAACCATTCACACCTGTGGGCAATTTAGAATTACCCTAACCCCACTAACTGCATGTCCTTGGGAGGCAGGAGAAAACCCACACATACACAGGGGGAGAACATGCAAACTCTGCACAGATAGGCCCCAGCCAAATGGTGGATTCAAACCCAGGACCTTCTTGTTGTGAGGCAATAGCGCTAACCACTTGCTGCCCTATTTTAGAGGTGTGAAGTCACTAATTGCAGTAATAATACAAACTAACACAATATTAAAAATTCCCAGCAGTAAGTAAAGTTCAATTATTGGGAAAAAAAAAAAAGATTAGTTATCCTTACACGATGCCCAGTGACTGCATGCACTGCTATCTACCCCCTCCCTGCATGCACATGCCTTTATGGTTGAGTGCAGAGCTGACAAGGTGAGGTAGGGTGGCAGAGGTGTTTCAGCAAGTCTGTGTTTGTGTATGTGTGTGCATATGATAGAAAATGGTGTAGTTAATGAACGGTACATGTAAAAGATCATATAAACACTGTCTCTGCCAACCCCTTCAGCACCCCTGCTGCCACCATCACGACGACTAGCGGCGCCCCCATGCTGTCTGTACCCACATTTACCCCCTGCAGGTCGCTGTTGGGCTCCGGAGGGGGCACCACGGCATCATTGGTGTTGATGATTGGCACAATGTTCATGCGCAAGAGCTCCTGCAGTGTGCTGTTCAGGTTCTGTCTCTTTTGGTCATCATGGAAATCCAGATTTGTCACCAGGACCTGACGGCACAAAAGCAGAAAATGTAGTGAGAGAGAAATTTAAATAGTAATAATTAATAAAAATAAATAATTTTACCAAGCACCTGTGCAGTACAAGTGCTGTACTGGGTAAACATGGCCTCATACAGGGCCATCAGGCCACTCTGCCCAGCTGCGGCACAGGCTCGGGCCTCCAGCACTGGTAAAGACTGCAATACAAATAGACATCAGGTTAAATATATCATCCTCTGGGACATATTTCAATTACACCATACCACTGCTGTGCAAGTTATCAGTAATAAGCGAGTCAGAAAAGTGTGATCTACACACTCTTTACAATATGACAGAATTTTTATTGCAGTGTATCACGTTTGTTCAAGTGAGCTGCCTGACAAAACTATCTGTACCCCCTTACATAAGTATACATAAATTAAATGTTGTAGGGTCTTTAACTTAAGAGTATAAAACATCTTGAGGTGACTGTTGTTGTCATTTGGCACTATCTAAATAAACTTCAAGTTTTACTAAACTCTAAACAATGAGCGTCACAGTATTAGAAGTTATTGCGGGATATTATATTTCATTATACTGGACAGATATCACAGGTGCTAAGTCTATCCGCTATATATTCAAGAAAAAAAAAGCATTTGGTGATAATTTTTGTGATTTACTATGGCAACAAAATGGCAATGTTTTCAACATCAGCATCTTTATTTTCTGAGTGTTTATGTAAACTTCAGTGTTCCCTTAAGCCCCGTCTTTTCTCACCATGTCTTTGAGTTGATTGTGTCCGGAGTGCAGGGCCTGCCGAACACTCTGGGACAGCAGGATCTCATGTCTCAATCTTTGCTTGCCAAAGGCCACAGCTCCACTGGTGACAATCATCATCTCCCTGCCTTGATTCTGCAGCATAGCCACCTGCACAACCAATTAGACACACAACTGGGCCCTTTTTTTTTTTCCTCTTCAGACTCATTCATGATTTTGATGTATAGGTCAGTTTAACCAAATTACAAAACCATACATTTTGCCACTTGCTGGTAAATGTCCATTTAGATATTTTTTCTTTTATTTGTTGCGGTCTGGAGTGAAAGGAATCACACTTGTGACAGTCAAAGCAAGAAGGGCTACTTCTAAAGAGCACAAATGGGTTTCATTGGGACCACTTTATACCAAAGGCACAATCCTCGTCCCTACAACAATTTACCCGATGTTTTGTAACTTATTCAGTTTGATTATGATTTCCTGTCCTCTCTCACTGCCCTACAAAGATGCCTATACACAAAGCACAGTGTATAGAGTGTTTGTTTTTATTTGGCTTCTCACCTGCTCCACGATCGAGGCCAGCCTCCCAAGAGCCAAGCCACACTCATCGCCACGTGTGACAACCGCACTGCCGAGCTTGACTACGATCCTCTTGGCCTGACGCAGTTCACTGCGGTGTGCAAAGGAGCTGCTGTGGGCCCTGCCCTGGAGAACTGGAAAATATTGTTTTTCTGATTATTAATCAAGCCTAACATTAGAAAGGAACATCTGAGGTGTTTAGTTTCAATAGAGGAAAAAGAGAGATGTTTATATAAGTGTTTATTTTCACTCTTCAGTTCTCTTCACTTAATAAGCTGCTCAGATTGTTCATAATTCTGCTCACTAGACTAAATACTAAGTCAAACAGATGATCTTATATCACCTGATTACACTGATACACTCACCATCCACTTCGTGAAGAACACCTGTTTGGAAAAAAGCAGTCCCTAATCAGCCAATCACATGGCCGCAAATAAATGTATTTAGGCACAGTCAAGATGACCTGCTGAAGTTCAAACTGAGCATCAAAATGAGGAAGAAAGGTGAATTAACTGGCTTGGACTGTGGCATGGTTGTTGATGGCAGAGGTACTGGCCTGAATATCTGACAAACTGCAGATGTGCTAGGGTTTACAGAGAATGGTCAGAAGAAAAAATATCCAGTGAGTGGCAATTCTCTAGGTGAAAATGCCTTGTTAATGTCAGAGGAGAATGGCCAGACTGCTTTGCGCTGATAAGAGGACAATGGTAACTCAAATAACTATGTGAAACAACAAAGGTATGCAGAAGAGCATGCACATCATGCCAAACCTTGAAGCAGACGGGCTACAGCAGCAAAAGACCACACCAGGTGTAATTCCTCTCAGCTAAGAACAGGAAACAGAGGTTGCAATTTGTATGGGCTCATCAAAATTGGACACAATACTGTAAAAACATTGCCTGGTCTGATCAGTCTTGATTTCTGCTGTGTCATTCAGAGGTTAGGGTCAGAACAACATTAAATGGATCCATCCGGCCTTGTATCAGTTGTTTGTGTTGTTGGTAGTGCCATGGTGTGGGGCATACTTCCTTGGCACACTTTGGGCCCCTTAGTACCAACTGAGCATTGCTTGACCGCCACAGCCTATCTGAATATTGTTGCCGACCATGCCCATCCCTTTATGACCACAGTGTACCCATCTTCTGATGGATGCTTCCAGCAGAATAATGCACCATGTCACAAAGCTCAAATCATTGCAAAAAGGTTTCTTGAAAATGGCAATGAGTTCAGTTTACTCAAATGGCCTCCACAGTCACCAGATCTCAATCCAGTAGAAATGTGGTGGAACAGATACTAGAAAGATCCACCTAATAAGTGCCAAGTGAGTGTACGTCTCTTCACTGGATCCCAGTTGCATTCTGGATCCAGTTTAAAAATCTCACCCTTCCATATTTGCTTATGAATCATTATTTGGGTAAATACATTTTCTTTAACTGAACATTTTTAACAACCAGCATGTTTTGCTGGGCTTTCACTTCACTGATTACATGGAAGAGGCAAACAGTGTGAGGCCCTTCGCCACATCCATCTGCAACCTGGGAAACGGATAATCACAGCCTTCAAACTGCCACATCAGCAGGGCCACTCAGAGAAAGCCTGTGCTGACAGTACACATCTCTGTGGAGCAATGAGGCACATGAGAGAGGTGGGCAGAGAAAGCACAAAAAAGAAAAAAAGAGCTGTGACATCTTTTACACAGTAGAGCAGGTCAGAAACCTCCCTGCAGGCACAAAGTTTTCACAGCATGTTACAGCAGCAGTTTTCACTACATGTGCCTTGCGCCCACACACACACTAGATTTAATCATTTAGAAGTCAGTGAGAAAGCCAACTTGGGGGTGGGGTGGGGGTTGATTGCTCATTAGAAGATAGTCAGTTGCAAAAATATTGATATTAAAATGTACAAAAAGCACATTATTTCACTTTTGAAGATGTTTAGACTGCTTGTGATTATTTGTTCAATTACAGATCAATGCCTGGGTCTACAGAATGTGTGAATACTAGAAACAGCAATCACAGTTCACTAAAGCCTGTTTTGTTGGCCAATGCTCAGACAATCCTATGAAAAAAAAACCCCCATCACATCACATCTGAATGAAAAGTTATTATTTTGAAGCTATTTATCACATCTCAAAAAGTTTCCATTCCGGGATTATGTAAAGCATCTGATTAATTTTCATTATTTGGTATATGAGATTTACTTGCCTGTAATCCAGACTGCTGCATGATTATAATAACAGATAAAGCGCTGGATTGCTTGCCTTGTGTCAGTGGTCTGGAGAGCAGCTGGCTTAAGGGTCTTGGTGAATCCAAGGGGATCTTTGAACACAGGGCGAGCCTCTGTAGCAGCATGGTCATTTTATAGTCTTTAATACAAGACAGAGACATGCAAACCGTGGGGGGAGAAAAAACCTCAAATGCACAGTACAAAAAAAAACAACCAAAAAACATCTAGTTTTGCTATTCACCGAAGATGTAAGTCTTCTCAGATATGCAAAATGAAACCTGATCCCTTGCATCCACGTGTACAGTCAAAATATAAATAAGCCTCCGGCTCCCTGCATATCAAAGCGGTTCTTCCTATTTAACCTCCTGAAGCCCCAACATATGTTGTCCTGTGTGCCCCTGTTATCTGTTAAGTCTTGCTCATCTTCTTCAACCTTTCATTCATTCTTTCATTTATCGCAGCAGCAGGAACTCTGAACTCCTCCCCCTCACTGATGAAACTGCAGCTTAGAGCAAACACAGGAGGACAACGGAGCTACCGTTTATAAAAATCTTTTTAAAATTCCATTAATAATTCCAATAAATGACTATACTTTACTTGGTAGGCCGATATTAAATTATAAAGCTTTGACTTATAAATTGACGTTGAAGTGGCAGGAACTGACGTCAAGCCGGCCGGCCAAATGCGGAAGAAGAGCGGAAGACGGTTGCCTGGTCATTTTTTCAAAATAAAACCTCGCCTAATTAATTTTTTTTAAATTTTATTTTACTCAACTACCAAGTTCAATTCATAATTTATATTCTGCAGTATTTGGAAATATAAAATGCACCAAAGTAAAACTGTGCAACCACCATTAATAAAAGTAACTTAAAAACACATTACCTTAAATAGATTCAATCTGTTCTATTCTATTTTCATATTTTCTCATAAGTGCAGCCTGACAAAATTTCATGCCTATTACTGAGAAATAGATATAATGAGAATATATAAGAAATAATGCTCTGCAGGCTCAGTGTTTGCCAAACAACTAGGATTTTTAAAAGCTTGTTTCCTCCACTGAAATGAAAAAGTTTATTTGAAGTTATTGTCTCAAAATTTCGACTTACCAGAATCTCTAAATTCAGAGTTACTTCTGAATAAGTCAAATTAATTTCAAGATATTAACTTGACTTCCTTAACCCATTCCCCCACCCCCTTTTTCTTTTTTCAATGGTGGAAACAAGCTTCCATAGGGTGAACATTTTCAGGATGATTTAATGGAGTGGGACAGGGGAAACCAAGAACAACCTTGAGAAGATTTTAATTACATACTGCATCACATGTTATTAGATTAATGTTTTTATTAATGGTGCTGGGCATTGTAATATTAACAGTACTCTACCCTAGTGACACTGGTGGAGGGGCACCAAAGGTGAGGAGCAATCACGGCTCAGGGGGCAAGAGGGGCTGGTGCAAACCCATGCAAACCACTCGTGCCACTGCTGGTGTAGGCTTAAAGGTTTTTAGGAAAACAAAAGATCATAAAACATAAAACTAACTGCAAGCCATTTTTCCCCTCTATGATTTTCTTTCTTTTAAAACTTTTTAAAAGAACTTTTGCAGCAAGCAGTTTCTTGTTTAGATCTTGACTTGAGTGTTGATGATTACTTACAGGAACAATAAATTCTAAATGCATTTTCAAGCCATGAACTCACATTAGTGCATACAGAACTGTTTAAAACCCAAATAGTTTCCATTGAATTCTTCCTTCATTATTCTCAGTTGATCAATTTAAAACTAACTGGAAGCAGTGGGTGTAGAACTCATACCCAAAATTTAGGTGACAAGGTAATACACCTTGTCACCTAAATTTCAATTACTCAATGTGACTGAAAAACAATCAAAGAGCTGCAGAAGAGTATTTTGGTACCTACACTAGTCTGCTGTGACAAAATGAAGAGTGACCCACAGCAGACTTGAGTCACACCGTTGAACCCCCCACTGCCCCTGGGACTATAGATAACTAAATTGACTCCCGTTGCTCCAGCTAAGTGTGTGTTATTCCATTATACCTGTCCTGTTCTTTTCTCTGTTGTCTGCTTTTGCCCTTTATCTGTTCTTCCATGTTCCTCCTCTTTTTTGCTCTTATATCTGTCTATCTGACTCAGGGGAAGGAACTGACCCTTACCATACTCCTGCCTGCACTGATCCACAAACATGTGTTTGTTTGAGAGTGTGTGCACATCTGTGCAACATTTTAATTCTTTTTATTTTTTGGCTCTTTTTAACTTTTCCTCCACCACATATGTGGCGTTGTGTGAAGTTTCTATTTTATGGATTATGATGAAAAACACATCCAGGCCTCCCTCACAACAAATATCAGGGATGTTGATGGTGCTGGGTTTTTGTTGTTGTTGTTGTTGTTTTTGTTTTAATATAGTGCCATTATTGAGTAGATTTGATACTTTAGTTTAGTTTATCTCAAGAAACCTTACGGTCTCCATAGTGGGAAATATCTGTGAACAATCACGGGGTTGAAGGTAAAAAATTTCTTTAAACAGGAAGATCTAATAAAACCCAGGGCAAGGGCGTGCTTTGAGGTCAGCTAGAGAGAGAACAACTGTCTGTATTTAAAGATGTTGAAAAAGCATTATAATGACATTTTCTTTGAAAGGAAAAAGGAAAGTTTTTGAATCTCTGAATTGCCATGGGAGGCAAATGTACATGTATGGTGGGAGACTCCCCCACCTTTACCCCGTGACCACTTACCATTCCTTATCTCTGCAACTCAGTACCAAAATCACCAAGTGAAATGGTCGACAAAGCCAGAGACAAACTTGTTTGTCTTTAAGATAGGCCTGTTTGTATCTCCAAAAGGGGTTGCCTGAGACAAACCTGCTCTGCACCATTTAACTGCAAAAGGCCCTTTGGAATGATTGTATAGATATGAGAGGCCTTTGAAAGGCCGGCAAAGGAGCTAAAAGCCATATGAGGAGTCCATTATTGTGTCTAGTGTTGGAGGAAGCCCCCTGATCTGATGGTATCAGTGCCTTAGGGCAGGGAAAGTGAACAGAACAAACGCTATCAGGCAGGATCGTCTGAAAAAGAGGATCACTATCTCTCCATGAAACTCAGAGTAGCCTAAAGCAAAAGCACTTGTATAATACCACAGATACACCCACCGACACACACACACACACACACACACACACACATGCACAGGTATATAATTCAGCTCAGGGGGTGTCAGCAGCTTACCTGAAGACTGACCAGCCAAAACAGAAGTGCAAGGTATTGCAGCAGAGAAAGCAGCATGATGGAAGAAAAGGGAAGAGAGAACGGAGTAGCGGCCATGAAAGCCTGTTACCGGAGATTTGATCCTGCAGCGTATCTGCAGTACAACTACACTCCACCACGAGCTGATTTCACAAGAAAAGACAGCATCGTGCCCTGGAAACTGGCATGCCTGCACAGAGCTTTTACTGAAGGTGAGGAGGTTCTGTTGTGTTTTTCAAAGCAAAAATGTATCTCCCTGAAATGCAATAAAAACTTGTTTCATGAACTCCCTGTTTTTCCTTGTCTTAGTTTGTAGCTGAAAACAGAAATAGAGCCTTGGGTGGGCCTGGAAATAGAGCCTTTTTCTTATGCTAGGAGGTTATTTAGTTTCTTAATTATCAAGGGTCACTTTCATTTTTATGATATTGACAGTCAGTGTTAGGAGTGAGAATGGATGGAGCATACATAGCATACACAGCATCAGGCCAATTTCTGTGTTCGCTCTGAAATGACACCAGTTTAAGATAAAACAATTTAATCCAAATTATCCTTACAAGTCATGTGGACACGTTTTCATCAAGCAGTCGCTTCTTTTAGGGTCTCACTTCCCTCCTTTTTCTCCTCTTTACCCAGGTGATCTGAGTGGTGAGCTCCTTGTGGACATAGGTTCAGGTCCCACCCTCTACCAGGTGATGAGCGGATGTGAGATTTTCAGTAAAGTGCTCCTGACAGACTTCTTGGAGGTGAACCGACAGGAGCTGAGGCGCTGGCTGCAGGATGAAGGAGGATGCAGTCTTGACTGGACACCGTACCTGCAGCATGTCTGTGAGCTGGAGGGGCGACGGTACGGAAATTATCAATTTACATTATGTTTGAAGACTTTGTACAGCTTAAAATTTTTGTTACTGAGACGGGCACGTTTTCACATTCAATGATTGTTAGATCTGTGTAATCATCAAATTATTTATATTTGTAATGTATGGCATTTCAAAGAAAAAAACATTTAGATTATTTCAGATTTCCTTTTTTCTTTTCAGTTTTCTAGAGGTGACACACTTTTGTTGCATAGTCCTAAGGATGAAGTTATCTTTTCTTTCCTAACAATTTATTTTGGCCTTGTCATAGTGCATTTCTTCTTAATAACCAGAGAAGTAAAAAGTGACCTAAACAGGATGATAATCTAGCAGATGTTTGCTGAGAAAAACACATGCACACATTAGGAATACTGTGCAAAACTGACAGAGCAGTTTTGATATAGCTTGACGATTCACTCCAATAGGCCCTCAGCGTGGACTGAGAAAGCTGCCAAGCTACGTCGGGTCATCACAGACATCCTCCCCATTGACGTGCACTGCTCTCAGCCCCTGGCTCCTGACACTCTTCCTACAGCAGGGGCCGATTGTCTGGTGTCCTGTTTCTGCCTGGAAAGTGTCAGCCCCGACCTCGCTACCTTCACCAGGGCCCTTGGCCACATCGGAAAGCTCTTACGCCCTGGTGGCCACCTCCTGCTCATTGGCGCACTGGGGGAGAGTTATTATTTTGCAGGGCCTGGAGTGAGGATCCCAGTAGTCCCCCTGAACGAGGCCCAGGTCTGTTCTAGTTTAAATGAGAGTGGATACAGTCTGATCCGGCTGGAGGTTTACACACTGACTCAGGATATGAGAGTGGGGGTTGATGATGTGACTGGAGTGTTTTTTGTAAAGGCAAGGAAGTGAGAAAATAAACAAGTGAGACAAAAGCAAAGAGCGCAATTTTAAAAAAGAAGAAATTTAAAAAGGCACTATTCAGATTGAGATAATATAGATTAATCCTAGGTAAATGGATGGTTTAGCAATGAAATTAAAAAGTGGACTGCTGATGATGCTAACAATAAAACAGACACATGTTTTTGTTTTGCATGAGAGTCTTCAGAGATTTTGATCTTTACTCTTTATTAGGTATTCCAGTTGACTCTCAAGGAAGAAAATGCTAAAACACAAAGACATGAATGGCATATTTTACTTTATTCCATCACACTGCAAAAGCACTTGTTGGTTTAGTAAATTTAGCCACCTCCCGCAGTTCAAACGCAGTAAACATGAGTGCTACTGTATATATGCATATCACATAAAATCATCCCAAAGGACTTACCCCACTGTGCACAAACAGCATATGCTTATTTTCGTTCAGCTGCTAATTACCCAAAAGGTTGAACTGATTTTTGATCATATGAATAAAAATACAACGCTCATTTCATCATGTTGTTTTCACATATAGCTGATATATTCTGGCTACGGGCGAGGGAACCTGAGAAAATCCGATTATAAGATTAAGTGCAAGAAAAAAAGATCTTTCCACGTTATTCCATAGTTTAACTTTAATGTTGGTACGATGTGCAACTTTAGGGAATCATTGTGTAATTAGAAGAAGTGAACACTAGGTGTCGCTATTTGGCCATCTTGAACTGCTCCTCAAATTTCATTCTTGGGCCTTAACACATCTCTTCAGTAAAGAGATATTATTAGCACTGCAAAACGGTACTTTCTTTTGTGTTTTGCTAACATTAAACAAAGCCTAATAAAACTACCTTTATTTGATTTTTAAGGATTTTCTGCTGCTTTTGGTAATATTGCATTCACCCGCCACTTTGCTCTACAGGGTTGGTTTGATCACATCCCAGAGGCAGTAGCACAGAACTCTGGGTCCTATACATAAGCAGTCTCTGTGGATCTTCTTCCTTTATTAATCTGTATCTCTCACCATCTTTTTTTTTTTTGGAGCAAATAATTGATCCAACAACTGTATATGGCATTTCTGTTTATGAAACTATAACACTAAAATTACAGTAATTTGGTTGAGTATGCCTAATAATTAAAATCCCTTATATTATTATTATTATTTTTTTTAATATAATTGCTATTTTCTGTTCAGTGTTATCAAACACAAACACTGGTGTTAGTGGTAATAATGGATGATACTGCAGCACGTACCCTAAAACACTATAATCGATGAGTCAGAAAGGAGAAAAAAGGATATGGCAGTGTTATATACAGTAGTCTGATGGTCTTGTGGATCCTGGATGATTTAGTAATACATGAAACCATTTGCAAGAATGTATACAGGTATGTTGGTGTGCTACAAAAGCTAAATAAATGCACCCATCCTTGTACAAGTAACTACATGCACGCCTGTTTTTTTTTTTTTTAATTAAGTAACAGTGTTGTGATCATGTGTGCGTTGTTTGTTTCAATCACATCTCCCCTTACACTCCTCACTGGTTTCACAATTCTCAACGATTGCCCCAAAAATGTAGTTTATGGTGGCCCAGGATTTAGAGGGGTTTGTCTACTTCTTTCATCTGTACGTTGAAGTGTTCTTGAGCAAGATAATGAACCCCACGCATCACCTGATGCATCCATCTAGGTTTTCATGTGTGTGTTAGCATTAAAAATCTGTTCGCAGATGCAGCTGGACTATAAAACATGCTTTAAGTGCTAGATGAAATTAAAAACGCCTTATGTAAACTTCAGTTAGGTTACAGTGGACTAAACTAGGTGAGGGGAGAACACTAACTAACCTTATAACTTGAAAGTGCAGTCAGATTAGTTACTTGAGTTAGCCAGTAGTGGCGCACCAGTTGCGTCCCAGCAAGAAAGTTTTTTTAACCTTTCCAAAGACATAATGACGGTTAATCAGTGATTCCAAAGTGGCTCTTGATGTGATGGTAATTTCTGTGTGTCTGAGTTGGTCTACTAGTACTACCAATAAAAATAAAAATTAATGACAGGGTGTGCAAGGATGAGAGAGCTGAGCCAAGGATTAAAGGAGTCTTCACACATTGAATTGCATGGGAATCAACTGGCATGAATGAATGTTAAATGTCTGAACGTTGCTGTATGCATCATATGCTAAAAGGACAAATGAGTAATCCATCGACTTGCACAGCACTGTGTAGCTGCAAGTGTCATCAGATCTTTGTGTCATTGCAATTACGTTTGAAAATTTGACTTACTTATATCCAAAAAAAATATAAATCAAAAATAAAACCTTAGAAATGTATCCAGTGTTTGAAATTCTGGAGTAAAATAGCTGTTTTGAGGATTTGAACTTTGGACATGGGTGTGACATGGTGTGTTATCCTGCTGGAAGAGGCCATCAAAAGATGGGTGCACTGTCGTCATACAAGGACGGACATGGTCAGCAACAATACTCATGTAGGCTGTGGCATTTAAATGATGATGGCAGTAAGGGGCCCAAAGTGTGCCAAGGAAGTATGCTCCACACCATGACACCATCACCACCAGCATGAACAACTGATACAAGGCAGGATGGATCCATGCCTTTATGCTAAATTCTGACACCACCCTCTGAATGTTGCATCAGATATCCAGACTCATAAGGCCAGGCAACATTTTTGAATCTTTTATTGAATCTTCTATGGTGGGCCTATGCGAAATGTACACCCAGTTTCTTGTTCTTAGCTGACAAGAGTGGCACTTGGTGTGGTCTTCTGCTGTTGTAGCCCATTCTACGCGTTGTGCATTCAATAAACCTTGGTTTGTCTTCCTATCAGTTTGAAGCAGTCTGGCCATTCTCCTCTTGCATCAACAAGACATCCTGTGAACTTCCGCTCACAGGATAGTTTTTCTTTTTCAGGCCATTCTCTGTAAACCCTAGAGATGGTTGTGTGGGAGAATCCCAGTAGATCAGCATTTGTGAAATACTCAGACCAGGCTGTCTGGCACCAACAACCATGCCATGTTCAGATTCACTTAAAATCATCTTTCTTCACCATTACATATCTCAATTTGAACTTCAGCAGGTCTTCTTGCACACATCTGCATGGCTAAATTTGAGGTAAGTTGAGTCACTGTACAAACAGTTGCATGGCTGTGCCTAATAAAGTGGCAGGTGAGTGTATACCTGTGATTAAGAACACAGATATCCTTGGTTAAATCCAAGGCTGTCTGCAAACACTTAAAACATGTTTTAGGGCTCTCAGATAATAGAAACTCAGCTACATATGACCAAAATATGTTGACAGTGTGTTTGAATAATCAAATAAAAATATATCTTTTGTTTAAAAGAAATATGTGTGAAGCATTTGACACACAAATACACAAACACAGCCTATTATAAATGATTTATTATCAACCAGCACAAAGCAGTGTTTATGTACAGGGTCATGAATGAACTGTTATATGTGATGTTTCTGAAAATCAGGTAAGTCTTCATTCAGGATCAAGCTGACACGTGTGCCATCCCAAACATATCATGTCTGCTAATCTCCATTTTACAAAAAAAAAAAAAAAAACTGTTCAAAATATCTAGGCAGAAACACTGCTGCATTATCGTGATTAGTTGGATTAATCTGTTAGGATATAATCTGGTCTACTGTGGCTGTGATTGTGCTGAATTCGTCTGTAATCCTCAGTCTTTTGATTTCTTGACCTTGCAGACAAATATGTGAAAGACTGAGGAAAGCAAACTGAAAAGCAAACTTCAGAGTTGCATATGACTTTGGAAGAAGTCCCAGACTTTCTGAGCTAAATTTCAGCGGGGGACTGGCTATGTTTGTTGCACTGTAGACTTGTATTTAACACAGAGTATCATGTCTGTCAACCACATCATCTACCACAAACCATATAGCACAATACTCCTGTTACTGTTTTCAGTGATACTACATACAAAATCTTGTGCATTTGTACAATACACACAGGAAAAAGTGTTGGCTGCAAATCTGTGTTCACTACCTTCTGTGACATTTGGCTTTTATTTTAAATTGCGCACTTCATTTGCTATCTTTTAATTGGACATGAAATGTAGATTTAGCACCCGTGCCACTTTGGTTCATGCCCCTTTACACATGATGTCAGTAAAGGCAATGTAAATTCTAATTCTTCAAATACAGATGTAATGAGTCTCACAGTCTTCACACACCTTCAGGCAGAATTTAAAAAAACCTTTTTGAAAACCTTATGAACGCTTTATGAAAATACAACAGTTCTTAGCTATTTTCAAATGTCTTGTGCAGTGTCGTTCTCTGATTGGAATTTCGCCCTCGCTTCTTTGACTCATAGAGATGCGATTTACTTGACAAGTCTCAGGCTAAATGTTTCCTCAGTCATCTCAATAATAGTCTGACCTTTAATCAGAGAATCTCTGTTGTGCTTTTCTTTTTTCTACATTCTTCTTTTACACTTTTACCCACAGACCCAAATAATACACACTCATACACTTTTTCATGCACACATATGTGTGGTACATACACGTGCTATGCATATTGATTCCTCACTAACACTGTCTCCATCAGAGCCCTCTTCTTCTGTCATTCTCCCTTTCCTTCCTTTCTTTCTTTGGCCTCCTCTTTGTCTTTGTGGTGATGACAGAGACTTTCTGTTGGACCGTCCAGAAGACCACAACAATCCCTCTGTGGTTTGCTTCCTTCTTTTGAATCTGACACGAAAGGAATTCCAAAAGTATAAGTGTCCATGCTTGGTATAGGTGCCAGTAAAAATGAGAAAAAGTGAAAACCCACCTGAAGTTTTCTGCTGCCTCTCCTCGTCATGTTGCTCCTCTTCTTCCCCTGAAGAGGACTCTATGTCTACAGACCTCATGTCAAGGGAGGACAAATGGGCCTGTGCCATCTTCTGGACAGCTGAAAATACAAATCGATGGTGACGCATAAAGTTGCAGTGCAAAAATAAAAACAATCCCACATATTCTTCCATTCATATGTCCATTGTCCTCTAGAGGACAAAGAATAGATGGATAAGAAAGAATATTGTGTTTGGATTTGTTTGTCTAAACGTTACACATCAATAGTTCCAACCATTAATAACACTGCCCTGCATCATATTTGCTGTATGAAATCTAACACTTGTTCTTTACTAATTTTGGGTTGCTGATTTCAAAACATCATATCCATTTTGCTTTATCACATTACATTATTACACAAGTTGCAATTGTAAATATGATTCAGATATTTTTTTGCTAGATCTGTGGATACTACACTACAACCAAACAGTGACAAAACATATCAGATTTTGTGGAAAAAGGCATACTTTGCTTATTTGTTATGAAATTGGGTGACTTAGAAAAACTATAGGCACCTGATTTGGTTTGCTAGGTGTGTCGAAAACCTCTGCCAAAGGAAGGGGCTGAGTTGCTTGGATTAAGGCTCAGTGAGTTAAAACCTCCTTTGTCTGTTTTTCTATTTTGTTAATGTTGAAGGTCTTTTGGGTGCAATTGGTTGTGAGTTTGATGCATCTGTGAGGAGTTCCTTGATAACAAAAAAGCCAGCCTAAAATGTGTCCTACGGTATAATGGCAGTCACTTTGCATCAGTGTCAGTTGGTCATTCTGTTGAGTTAAAAGAAACCCATGAAAATATGCAAATTGTGTTGGAAAAACTGAACTAGAATGAGCACAAATGAACTGTATGTGAAAAAATTGATTTGCATTTTGTGACAAAACTGTATACAATTGAATATTTTTATTGGCATTTTTGAACTCAACCTCATTGTATTAGGTAATATCAAGCATGTTCTGGAAAGCAGCTGAAATTTTGTTTTTGATGCAGGGCAGTGTAATCATTTTGGAGTTATGTTTCTGATCACCTGTCTGATCATCTGTCTAATAATTAATATCTACAGGAAAGAACAGGCTAATTTTTTTTTTTTAAAAAGGGCAATATCATCTGCATATACAGGTGCTGGTTATAAAATTAGAATATCATGAAAAAGTTGATTTATTTCAGTAATTCCATTCAAAATGTGAAACTTGTATATTATATTCATTCATTACACACAGACTGATATATTTCAAATGTTTGTTTCTTTTAATTTTGATGATCATAACTCAGAAAATTAGAATATTGTGAAAAAGTTCAATATTGAAGACACCTGGTGCCACACTCTAATCAGCTAATTAACTCAAAACACCTGCAAAGGCCTTTAAATGGTCTCTCAGTCGAGTTCTGTAGGCTACACAATCATGGGGAAGACTGCTGACTTGACAGTTGTCCAAAAGTCGACCAGTGACACCTTACACAAGGAGGGCAAGACACAAAAGGTCATTGCTAAAGAGGCTGGCTGTTCACAGAGCTCTGTGTCCAAGCACATTAATAGAGAGGCGAAGGGAAGGAAAAGATGTCGTAGAAAAAAGTGTCCAAGCAATAGGGATAACCGCACCCTGGAGAGGATTGTGAAACAAAAGCCATTCAAAAATGTGGGGGAGATTCACAAAGAGTGGACTGCAGCTGGAGTCAGTGCTTCAAGAACCACCACACACAGACGGATGCAAGACATGGGTTTCAGCTGTTGCATTCCTTGTGTCAAGCAACTCTTGAACAAGAGACAGCGTCAGAAGCATCTCGCCTGGGCTAAAGACAAAAAGGACTGCACTGCTGCTGAGTGCTCCAAAGTTAAGTTCTCTAAGCAGAGTCAATTTTGCATTTCTTTTGGAAATTAAGGTCCCAGAGTCTGGAGGAAGACATGGCACCCCATACCATCAGTGATGGTATGGGGTGCCATGTCGTCTGCTGGTGTTGGTCCACTGTGTTTTCTGAGGTCCAAGGTCAATGCAGCAGTCTGCCAGGAAGTTTTAGAGCACTTCATGATTCCTGCTGCTGACCAACTTTATAGAGATGCATATTTCATTTTCCAACAGGACTTGGCACCTGCACACAGTGCCAAAGCTGCCAGTACCTGCTTTAAGGACCATGGTATCCCTGCTCTTAATTGGCCAGCAAACTGGCCTGACCTTAACCCCATAAAAAATCTATGGGCTATTGTGAAGAGGAAGATGCGATAGGCCACTATCAGAGCAACCTGGGCTCTCATAACACCTGAGCAGTGCCACAGACTGATGGACTCCATGCCACGCCGCATTGCTGCAGTAATCCAGGCAAAAGGAGACCCAACTAAGTATTGAGTGCTGTACACGTTCATACTTTTCAGTTGGCCAACATTTCTAAAAATCCTGTTTTTTGTATTGGTCTTAAGTAATATTCTAATTTTCTATATAATCATTAAAATTTGCATGGCTTATGAAATGAAGAAACTGTTCTTATGTAGAAATGTAAATGCTATACATCACACCAATAAAACCCAGTTAATATTATGAGTGGCAAGTGTCAAGACACAATTTCCACAAAACAGAAGATGTCTAAAAACCCTAAAAACCCTATATTCTATAAATATAACAACATAGTCATATTTTTGTGCTTGTTTACATGTGTGTGACTCCAGTTATATCTGACAGTGTGTGTGCATGCGCCTGTGGGTGTGTGAGACCATGTTACAGCTGTGCGCCCGTTCTATAATCCAGGATGATCCAGAACAGACTCACAGCTGCCACTGCTCCTAATCTTACATGACACACACACACTCTCTCATTGTGGTTTTTGGATATGTGCGTAGTCCCGACAGATAGAGACCACATGGTGGCTGCCACAGCAGAATTAGGTCTCCCAAATTCTTTCATTTGGTGTCATTTGTTATATAAACAGTGTGTGAGTACAAGTGAAAAACACACACAAAATGATTTAAGTCAGTGTTCATTTACCTTTAAGAGATGGCGGCTGGTAGGTTGACATGTGAACCAGTTTGGCTTTCAAAGCTCCATTTTCCCCAAGAGCCCACTGCTGACATAAAAAATGCAAACCAGAGTTTACAGCTAATGGAGTATGCAACACTATTTTTTCTTATTATAGTCTAAAAAAAATAACATGATATAAATTTGATAATTGTTCTTTTTCAGTTGCTGGGATTATAGCAGAACGGCAGCCACTGTTTTCAAAGAGAAGAGGAGGAAAAATGCACAGGTTTGTCAGCAAAAGCCAATGAAAAGTTAAGTCAAGATATAAAAACACTTTCATACTTGTAACAAGTAACTTATGGAGCAAATCAAGGAAAATGTGAATGTAATTTACAAAACGTAATGTAAATGTAATTTAACATTTCTCATGAAGACTTTCATGCAGCCTGAGAGCAAGGTTTTTCCGCCACTGAAAAAAAAAAAATTGTAATCCATAAGTCAAAATTTCAAGTTATTATCAAAAAAAACTTTGATTTAATAATGTAAGTTATTTTCTCAGAAGTTTCAGCTGATAGCAGAAGTGAGGTCCTAATGATGGAAGAAAAACCACACATACAAAATACACACTAAAATCAAATTTCCAATGATTTCAGTAGCCATGACTGCATTGTATTGGCTATTGAGATTTAAAATTTGATGCAAATCCCTTACCAGTGGATTTTTAGCTCTCATAAAGTGAATGCTCACATGTACATCTACCTGATGTGGGCTGCTTTCTTCCTCTGGTGATGGTGGGTCTGTCAGTCTGAACAGTGTGGCAGGTGTTGGCCTCCGACGTCGAATCTTTCCAGAGAGAGAGAAAAAAAATTTTTCTTTAGGGCTTTCATTGGTTGAATAATTTATTTAGTTTGTGGAGCTTGATATCATGTTTGTGGAGACTTTGTTCTGTGAATGCAGATTACATCTTATCATAGAAGGCTGATGGACTATTTAAATGTTTTTCTTCTTCTGCTACATGTCTTGAATGAATAATTTTGATTTTTCAGTTCTTTTGTCACGTGCTCACATTATACAAAGCAATTTGATGCACCTGTTCAACTACTTGTTAATGCAAACATCTACTCAGCTAGTCACACGACAGCAGCTCCGTGCATTTAGGAATGAAGGCATAGATAAAGGCCAAGCCTTTCCTCGCCTTTCTTGAAGAAAGGTGATTTAAGGGACTTGGAGTGTGGCACGGTTGTTGGTCCCAGACAGGCTGGTATTTTGAAACTGCTGATCTACTGGGATTTTCCTACAGAACCCTTTCTAGAGTTTACAGAGATTGGTCAGAAAAACAGAAAATACGCCTCGTTGATGTCAGATGTAAGAGGAGAATAGCCAGACTGCTTCAAGCTGAAAGGAAGGCAGCAGTACCTCAAATAAGCACTCATTACAATTAAGATATGAAGAAGAGCATCTCTGAATGCACAATACATCAAACCTTGAAGCAGATGGACTACAGAAGTTAAGAACAAGAAACTGAGTCTACAATTTGCACCGGCTCACCATGATTGAACGTTACCTGATCTGATGAATCTTAATTTTGGTTGCAACATTTGAATGGTAGGGTCAAAAAATCATGTCTATATGCACCAACATCTCTGAGGAATGTTCCCAGCACCTTATTTAATTCATGCCAGGAAGAATTAAGTCAGTTCTGAAGGTGGAAGGGGGTCTAACTTGGTACTAACAAGTGCCTGGTGAGTGTATAGCTACAATATATCCCAAACTATCACATTCCTCTAAAAGAAGAGCATTACAAAAGTAAGCTTGCCAGTGATATTAAATCAGTAAAATTAAATCACTCATGCACATAGATGCAATTTGAGGCCACAGGACAAAATTTTGCAATATTTGTTACCTCCTATGAAAAGCAAATACGTTGTGCTAGTAGTGCTCTTGTATTTGTTAACTTTTTGATTATGCTTCTTTAATTTTTCATAGCATTTCAAAGAGAAAAAATATGCTTTTTCAATCACTACATTTTGACAGTTTTCAGATTAAGACTTTAAAGGAGCGTTATTAGGTTCATTTCCAGGTTCTGCATGATTCACAGTTAAAAAATAAAGCTTATCCTGGCCCTTACACTGCCCCTCTTTGGGGCCCCCACCACACCAAATGGCTCACTGCCCTTTTTGGAAACCTTACGATGGTGAGAAGTTCCCAAAACAAAGTACAAACCAACTGGGTGAAATAATTACTTATTCTAGATTCACAAATTAATCCATTGGATCTAGAATATGACACTGGACAGCATAAACATCCTTAGTGAGAAAGCGTATAAACACGGCAGGAAAAAGGGAAAAGCAAACCAGTTCCATTGGACTCCATACTAAATAAAGTAGGTACAAAAAAGAACTCTTTCAGGATTCTTACTGTGTGCTTTTGGAGCATTTTTTGCTTTTATTAGACTGATTAAATTTATAACTTGTTATTTATGGAAAACATGCAATATAGTCACCACCATCTCTATTTTGTAATGTGTTATGGTGATACAATTGTTGCGATATACAAGCGGCCGCCAAACCAATCACAGCCAAGAGTGTAGGCATTGAAACGTGTGGGCAGCTTTCACTCTGGAGTAACTCTTACAGCTTCTGTTTCCCTTTGTGTGCGGCATTCATACATATTCATTACTCACACACTAGAATTAAATATGCAGCCCTTTTTGGGGAACAAATTTAAATATGAATCACAAGGCACCCTATTAGAGGTTAAAAATGTATTAACATGAAAATATGAGTGCGGCAATCTAATAAACAGGCAGTTTCATATAAAACACGCCCATGCAGCTCTCAGGGAAAAAAAAAAAAAAAAGCATGTGGGGCCAAAGGACCAAACCACAGTTTGAGCACCTGTCTGAGAGCCTCTTCAGACACAGCGACCTACGTTTTGTTAACACTGTAACCAGAAGGTCAAGCACCTGGAGGGAACACAGTTTATTTTCATCAGGTCCTTGTTGTGTGTACATCTGAAATGCCTGTAAATACCACTGATAGCTCAGCGTGGCTGCACTGGAAGTCTGATTTTATTGGTAACAGACTCATAGTTTCATGTTTTGCCTCCCATGCAGATAGCTCATGCTGGACTTATTACCTTCGTTTTGTTATTTTAGAATACTACTGTAGATTATTTCAATATTTTTATAATATGGTATTATGATACTTATTGGAGCCTATTTTGTGAAAAAAGCTTTTTTTGAAAATCCATTTTATTGGTCTAATTATATTTTAACCCTGTGAAGTCTAAGTTGTCATCAATGATTAGAAGTAATGATAACCCTAAAAACATATAAGGTTAGTTTCTGACGTCAGTTGCTGGTTTTATTATATTTATCTTTTGTCCACTCGTTGCCTTTTGAGAGTTTTGAAAACAATTTTCAAGGGACAAAGTCCCTCTGGGATGTTCTGATAGAAAAGGGTCATGGTTGGGGATTAGGATACCGAGACTTCAGGGACAATAAAGGATAACAACATACAAAGACTGATTCAGGCATCTGATATGAAAATAAATTTGGCAAACAATATGATGAAGACTGCTTTACAAAATTTAAAGAAGTTCTGGCTGCAGTTGAAAGCATCACAGAAACCTCTTTAGGTGTTTTAGAAAATGAATGATGTCTGACATCTCCTTAAATAGCTCTTTACTCTGTCCTTTTCCATATCCAGAAAAGGTCAACTTATTGATCGTATTTCGCCATCCACATAGTATGTTTGACATTAAAGTTTAAATGTTACTGGAGCTCACTGATACATGCTGCATTATTAAATGCACACATTATCTGTGCATTTACCAAACTTATAAAAAGTCATGCAAAATAGCTCTTTATTTTGCAGCTATTAACAAAACACAGACACTTCTAGAAAGAAGACTTTAAGCAGGATGGGTTCTAAGTATAGTGGTCATGTAGTAAATCATTAATCTCACACCTCAGTTTTGGTAGGTAGGATGACCTCTAGTTGCATAACATTCGACCCCAATGCGTCATACCGGGTGTCTAAATGAGCAGTGACAGCACTGGGTGGGGGCAGTGACCTAAAAAGCCTTTCACACAAAAATAACTTACCTACTTCGCAATTAAGACCATGCAATAAAAGCATAAAGCTCTTTCTGTGTTCACAGGATGCTTTTCAGGGAATAATCATTTGGAGAACATGAATTTACCACAACATGACTGATGACTTTTGACCCGTTTTTTTGTTGTTTTTTTTAAAATAACCTCTAAATTGTGTAATCTTTTTGTATCAGTGGCCTGGATAGTGGAGACTGTGAGCTGAACCCACACACATACTGGTGGAAATGAAAACATCCCAGTGGAAGACTGGAATTAATGTCTTGCTGAATGTTTCCTGCTGTCACCTTCTGTTGTTAGCTATAGTCACATCATCTAAGTTTGATGATTTACAATCAAACCAATATCAACCCATCCGCCCACTCTGTAAATAGCATTAATGACTTAACAAGAACAGGAGAGCGTGCGCTGGGTTTGTTGAATAAGACTTGAGAGCTTTTTATTTGAGCTGTGGTGTGTTCTTGGCATGAGCTGTCCTTGCCCTCGATTCACTCCTCAGTCATCCACAGCTAATCTCTTTCTTTTTAATGAAGTCGTCTCCTTGGCTGATGATTTTTCCTCCTTTGCATTTCTTGCTCAGCTTCTGTCAGCTATCGTCGCTTCTTTTCCGCCCTGTTTTTCAGCTAAATTTGTTCTGTTTATTCTTGCCTTTATTTCCATTCATTTCTAGACATTTCAGTCATTATCAGTGGGTATTGGGGTGGGCCATTCACAAGGGCCATGAAAAGACAAGACTGTAGGTGTAGGTAGCTATTGAAAGTGAAAGCAAGGACTTTATTGGCACCTTAAGCTGCAGTAACCAGAAATCAAGGAAAGGCAAGAAAAAATAAACTTCAGTCCTCGTTCTGCAGCTGTTAATGATGCCATAGTGACACCTGACTTTGTGCATGTGTAGCTGTGCTATGACTTATAAGCAGAATGCTTTTAAAATCTTATTTTGAGGCAAAGTAACCACAATTTGTAAGAATTTTTAATGAGATCTCACTCCTTATTATGCACTTGCAATTTTTATGTGCCAGGGACTATTGAATTTAATGTTATAACTCTTTCTTCTTTCACTCATGAGGGCTTAAAAAATCTACCTGAGTCATTACTAGGATGGCTGCCAGGGTGCAAGACTTCCTTATAGATTAAATTTGCTGCATATAAGTCGTTATATGCAGCATATAAGTCGTTACTGAGGTCTGGCCTCACATAACCTTTTGTATCACCACTGTTACTATATGTGTGGATTTTAAATGATTTTTCTTTTATGTGCGTGTGCTTATGATGATGTGAACAAGGAATTCAGATGATGAGGCTCTGTCAAAGTCTTTCAAACTAGGAACCCATTCCCAGAAGGACTTGCAACATGTTAGATTCAGTTATCCATGAGAGTTGTGGGTATGAGTCTCATTCCAAATGACGTGACCACTGGGCATTTTTGGTAAATTGTAAAAGAGAAAGTGGAAAATCATCATGCAGGTTTCCAAACTACAAAGCCCTTTTTGCAGGTGGATGAGTGTTTATCCCCTCAGCGACTTTCCTTGCATCTTATTCATTGCAGGAATTCCTCGGTTTGATCCCTCTGATTTTCTGCAACAGGTGATTGAGCATTATTATTTTTTGCATACTGTCCCACCAGACTTGTTTGCTCTGGTCATTTTGGTGGCTTGCTGGTTTCAGAAGCACATACAAAACAAAAAATAAAGCTGTGTAACCGTATGTAGCCCCCTACTTTAAGGGAAATGTGCTTCTTCAAGATCCCCCTAATATATAATGTCTCTGACTTCTTGCCTTTGCATTTAATCTGTGGAGGAAGCTTTGCAGTTATCTTACTTGGATCTGAGCTGATTAAACTGCCAAAGCATCTTATAGAGAAAAGTGACTTAGCTCATGATGCTTTAAGTGAGCATTTGCTGAAATCATACGAGAAAGAGTCGTAATAACCAAAGACTGAAGAAGTGAAGTGTGTTAATGTGAACAATTCCATGGAAATTAGGTAAAGTATAGCAACTAATTAGCAAAGAATTATATTTAATATGACTTAGAACTGTGTCATCCCAATCAGTGTCTTGGGATTGTTTAGAGAATCAAATGAAATACCCCTGCGCTAGACAGGCTAAGACTCCCACCCCCCTCTGAAAGACTGCAAGTGGGCTGTAAACAGCAGATGTGGGGGAAAATATCTGTGTGCCCAGAACTTATTGATTTATTAACCTGAAACAAGCTTTCGAAACAGATGCCATCTGAAAGTTTCCAGATCTCCTACCAGGAAAAAAAACAAACATTCCTGACACTGCACCTGGTCTCCAGTGAAATTTCCCTCGAGGGAGTGGCCTGTGATTAAGATATGAACATCGCCTGTCTTAAAAGCAGAAGAAATGGATCAGCCTTTCATTTGCTGCTTTCCTTGTCCAAATATGACCCCATTGTTAACTCCACGACCTTTATGGTTTCTTGTCATTAACACCATAACAAATGTGCGTCTGTGTTCACACTGCACAGCCTAAGAGTTTCCCTCCTCACACTGCACTGTTTGCCTGACCATCCCAGCACATGACCAGCGCTCACTCTGGGATGATTCAGCATAAGAAACAGATAACTGATATGACTTTACATAATACACTCACCACCTCCACAAGTATATGAGTAATACCTTCTACGTTTTCTTTCATGTGTGTGGTAAAAGATCCATGACTCAGGCGCATCTAATTTTTCATGTTACAAATGGTGCTTTATCTCTTACTTCTTCCTCCTCCACTTCTTCTGAAAGCCAAGTATGTCTCATCACTTTTAAGGGCTCCAAAAAATGAAGCTGCAGAGCAGAGCCTAATCCCACCACTGCCCATACCCCACTGCCTACAGAGTGATATATAACACCAAAACAGTTTTGCAAAGTCTCTGCCGGAAGTAGTCATATAACTGTCTGCCAACCTCGGCACTGATGCCTCAGAAGCATATCTTAGATGTTTGCCATTACTTTTAAAATATACAGATGCAGTTATCCAGCCTGAGTTTATCAGTCCAATCACCAAACGTCCATACAACAAAACAGGTTTGGTATATCGGCTGAGGGCTTCATCCTCCTTCCACACACTCATTACAACTCCACAACCATTGTCATCGTCTGTGTAGGATACAGCCACACTCCCTCGCTCGCACCATCTCCACCTGTCGCGGGTCCAGCTGGGTGGGCACGGGAGGAAGGCACGGAAAACTGGATCTTCCTCCTCGCATCCGCGTCTGCCTCCCGGTCCATCACCTCCTTCTCTGCGGGCAGCAGCGCGTGCAGCGCGTGTCACCTCCAACAAACTCAAAGTCCAGACGAAATCAGCTTCAGTGCAACTGCCTGTGAAGACCGCAGCGAGGTGGTTAGGACTTGATAAAAATGCAGCATTAGCGAGTGACCAGCGGCATCTTTCTGTCCCGAACGATCCTCTGGTCTGTGGAGTTCCGTTTGACAGCAGTGGCCGCCCGCTCTTCCCCGCCTCCCTGACAGCTCTCCTCCGTCCCTCCCTCCCTCACACACTGTGTTCACTGACCTTAATGCGTGACGGGGAAAGAAGAAACTTTGAGCATGTGCAATTTGAAAGTACCGCATAAAGACATCTCCCTCATCGAATGATAAAAGGGAAGATTAAAAAAAAAGAAGAAGCAGGATTTCACACAACGTTCAAGCATTTCAGAAACATGGGATACATGAATATCACAAATAGATAAACAACTGAAGTCAGCATTAAGTCATCCTGAACGAAAAGAGAAGAAATATTAAGAACATGCTACTCATGGATAGTGATGGCTATCTTGGTGAACCGAATCTGGATTGGGAATGTTGATAAAATGCCAACGCGTTTTTTTTCTTAGGTGGGCACATAAGGTAGGGTACTTTATTGCACCGACAATGTGCAAATTTGCGCGTTTGCGTTGAGGACGCAAAGTGAAACAAGCTGGAAACATCACTATTTTGGTCATAAAATGAAGATCTAAACACTTCCCCCAGAGGCAGAGTCAAAGATTAACCTCTGTTTTCGCCTATGCCCACCTTGGCTTTACTATATACACTGCAAATATATGAGGCAGTCAGTTGCCATGACAACAAGTTTTCTTAGCGTGCTGGCAGTGCAGTAAGTGTGTTGGAGTGTGCGCTTCAGCATAAGTTCGAGAAGAGGGAAGGCAGGGTAAGAGAGGACAAATGCATTTGCCTGCGCGTAGCACAGTGACTGGCGGTTGGTGAAACAGTCACGAACTTTCATCTATTTGTACGTGGACACGATTTTTCTCCCCTTTTTTTGTCGTGACACAGAGCACGACTGAAAGTGATCTAGGCTATTTCATTTCGAAGTATCCTATCTTTCATGCCTGTACTAGCTATATCTCAAGACTGTCTTCTGACGGGAAGGCCAGATTTGGTGACTAAATATAATCAAAGGGAGAGTGAAAAACAAACTTTATGAAGGCAAGGAAGTCTAAACTATGTCCTGTCAGCTCTCGTGGAGTATATTTTGGAATATAACCAGACGGCCCTGTAAGCAGAGGGCCCCATGCTTGATCCCAATTGCCACAAGTCCAAGGGTTCACTGGATCACTGTTCGCTGGATTTCTGCCAGCTCCAGGAAGAGCTTCTAATGACAGCAAACACAGGCCTGCTGGGAAAGGTCTTCAGATAAAAGACCTTTCCACCTTGGACTGCTAAAGCAGCCCATCTGCGGCTCAGTTCAGTTTCAGTTCATCTGCTGTCCTTGAAAATATAATATATGTTTGCAACACTTTCAACAACACGTGGCACCACACCAGACAGCAGTAGGATGAGAGCTTTGCGCCATCTAATGTCCAAAATTGAAAAAAATCATTTTATTGAGGGGAGGAGGGTTTGCATGCAAGTAAATATGCAATAGTCCATGTCACAATAAAATCCAGCAACACAAAAATGAGCACGGCTGAAGATCAATTATTTACTGTGTTGTGATAAATGTTAAGTATCATCCACGAGATTACTGCAGACAAATTATATGAGCGTTACTGTGCGTCACTGTGTATTTCCTTAAATCACCAGAAGGAGGAGACAAACTGCTTAAAGCAGGTATTACTAATTTCTTATGGCTAACGTTTGCACAGAGCAGTATTTATACTATTGCGTTTTCCACTTGCAGTTGAAAATAATGAAATAACAACAATGTTTAATTGGAATAATGACAAATGTGAGCATTTTAATATATTTTACGAAACCTCAATGCAATAATAGAGCTGCAAATATCCAGAGAAGGCTGATGTCTTCTCTTCTGCTAATCAAGAATTTTTTTTACCTATATATTTGCTGCACACTGTGAAATAAAACCGTCGCTCCATTCTGTTTTAGAAAAGCTGAAAAACATTATTTTTATTTCTTCTTACCGAGACCATCATGTACTTGCCTTCTATTTCCAGCAGGTGTCACCAACATATAACCGCAGAAAAAAATATTAAACGGGTATCCCAGTCCTGTGCGAACTTAACACACAAATGCAATGTTATACACACACACACACACACACACACACACACACACACACACACACACTATATATATATATATATATATATATATATATATATATATATATATATATATATATATATATATATATATATATATATATGTATACACACAAAAACCAGACTCTTCTCCGGGTTTTAAGCTACTTCTGTCATTCATAATAGGGAAAATAAAATTGGTCGTTTAATTGTTACGCTTAAACTGAGCTGTGACTGGACGTGCATGATGATTTCTAACACTGAACACAACAAATGAATTCTCTAAGTGTACATATAGGATGATATAATAATCAAATCACTATTAACGGATATGGATGCCATCTCTTCATTACTTAAATATACATCTGAGGTAAGCGAATGTTTGGCATTTAATAGTGAAAGAAACAGGACATGAAATTCTTCTTGGATTTGGGCTTTTGTTGAGAGTGTACAAGACTCCTGAAAATAACACATTATTTCACATTAACCAATATTTGTGTCAGTGTATGATCTTTATCGGGGAATGAAATGGCCAAAAAAACAAAACAAAACAAAAAACGTGAGCTTGTCTTTCAAGCACTTTGGTTATTCCACTGAAAATGCGCAAATTACGAAGCAGTCAATACAGTCCGGCTCAATAGCATGATGATGCTGGTGATAAGCCTGACCCCCCGCCTCCCCACCAGCCTTTCGCTTTCATTCTTTCTTCTTGTCTTGCCCCATCTTCTGGCCCCTCTCTGCAATCTGTGCCTCCGCCACCTTTGGCGTCAGTCCGGCCGCTGGCACCTGTGCAAGTCCTGGCAACCCAAACCAAGACGCCTTGCTAAGCTCAGTTCAACTGATTCGTTTAGGCAATTGCACTCTGACTCTGGTCTGTGTGAACGGCAACTTGCTCATCTCAGACTTTTTTGTGGGGTGTGGACACGCTGGTTTACTGTCTGTTCAAGTTCCTGTTGGGAAATACGGATTAGTACAGTTGCTGTTTAGTTGTTTCTTTTGGCCTATTTAATGTATCACTGAAATATTTCCCAAGTTTTCCCATATGTTGATTATTTCTATCACCATGATTTTCTTATCCTACACAATTAGCTTTTATAGTAGGTCTCCAAATGAGGGATTTTTATTTTGTTGGTGCAGCCAACTATTTCAATGATATTAAAAATAAATATATATTATTACAGATTTATTATAATTAACGCTTGTAAGGGGATTTTCCTACATCTTCTATATGAGATTAACCCCATTTCTCCCGAAGATGGAGGCTAAGAGAAGCAGCCTGAATCCTACGTTTTTTTTGTGCCATCCTCTCCTTATTCCATTTTCTCTTTCAGCTCAGTGACAGATGGCGAGTCCCTCTCCCCCAGGGGAAGCCAGTCTCTGTAAATGCGGCCGCATGTCAATCACCGGCTCTCATGTGATGGCTCTTGCCAATGACGTGCCAGCCATATGGGCCTGGCATCAGAGCTGGTATGTAACCCACCCAGTCCTGCCTCTGAGGTGCCACACGGCTCCCTCCTCGCGTTTGGGCTGGGGATAGCAGCAGTAGACAGAGCAGGGTGGCAGGAGAGGAGAGAGAGGTGTGAGAGCAGAACGCAGCGCCTTGCTCGCACAAGCATCCGTGCAGGGCGTGTGGATGTGATGCCCACCCGGAGAGAGATGGTGTAAACAAACCCGCTTTGCCCCGTCACTGAGCTCCACCACGGAGGTAGGATACACAATTCTAGTCAATGGACTATCAGATAATGATCCAGTTTTGTTTTTGTCTTTGTGCTGATGTCTCTTACAGCTACGGTTAGGGGAGAATTCTGCGTCTCGATGCCAGGTTGAGATAATTTAACGCTTTAAACCTGTTTTGGAAGAAGGATGCATTTCTCTTCGCTGTCTTTGATCATTTGATCAGAGATGTGATCAGATTGGGATCGTAAGCTCTTCATAAGGCTTTTTATTACCGGTCTTTTGGAAAATATCGATCCTTCTGTGTTTCATAGACTTCGTTTAAATAAATCTACAAATGCACACTGACCCTCAAGAGACAATTTATATTTGTCACTTTTGCAGTCATAATTTGCATTTTATTGTCTTAGAAATTGAGCACTCTGAGTGTGTATGTGTGTTCCTGTATGATGCGCGTCAGAGCACTGTGGGGGTAGTATTCTCCACAGAGATACACAGGCTAATTGACAAGGTATTGGTAGGCATTAATTACATTGTGCTTACAAGATTAGATAAAAAATACGCCCTTGGACACCAAACGCACAGCTGAGCTCAGGGTACTGAGAATCTGTAGACATTTGTGGATGTGGCAGCTTTTATAATGGCTTTATATGTATTTAGTACAGAACTTGTCTATTTAACCCGTATCATCGGTGGGTATGACGCCATGAATTCGGAGAGAATTGGCATTTTCAGTGAGGTTCAAGCAAGGTTTTAAAAAAATGATTATGAGCAAATATTTATTAAAACCTGGCCTTGTGTAACTAAAAAAGAGCTTTGATAGGTCTGGAATCTAAAATTGTTATTGAAGGAAAAGAAAGATGTCGATGAAATAAAAAAATAGTCAAGGTCAATATGAAAACCTACTATCACTTTCGATTAAATGTGTATTCTTTAGTCTAGACGAACTAAAGTTCTGCAAAAGAAAACCTCAGATGACGATTTAGCTGTGGCCTGCGTGATCTGCAGAGGTGTGCTAAACAAGGTTCATGAACCTGCAGAGAGTTAATTGAGGCTCTGGTGCAAAAGGCATTTTTTTCAATAGCGTTTTCATTATTACAATTTCAGGATGTTATATAGAATATGTAGATTAGATTTTTCTTTAAAAAAGTCTTCTCAATTGAGAGTCTTTAATTAAACATTTAAAAGTATTTTTTATGTTCATTTTAACACAAAAATGTGGGATCTCGTGGTCCTGTATGCGGCCTGCTTGTAATGGAATTCCTCCAAGTTGGTAATTTATTGGACAGAGGGACCCGCACCCTAGTGAGCCCCTTGGGGGTTCAGCTGAAGCAGGCCAGTCTGTGCCGTGCTGCTAGAGGGAACAGACATGTTGAGGCCGAACAGTGGCCTACACAGTTACTTCATGCCTACAGAATAGACCAAATGCATCTGATTTTCTTGAAACACTTAACAAAAATATAAACTCTTTATTTAGAGAATCTTCCATAAACAGCTTATTGCCAGAATTTTTTTTTTTTTAAAAGGTGGAAAAATAAGAATACGTGAACTTTTAGGCAGTAATTTTATAAGACCAAGCGTTGGTTTAGCACAATATGAAATTGATTACATTTTAACTAAAGCTAAAATTTATGGATTTAATTTTTTCCGCAAAAGATGACAATTTCTAGCCATCAAACAATATTTCATGCCTTGTAGGGTTTGAAACCTACATGATGGGATAATTTTACCAACTGTCTAGATTTTCTCTTACATCTCTTAGTGGTGCAGACTTTTTCTGCATGACTGACACTGTAACCCACTGTGGAACAGCTGGGATGCCCTAACTGGTGGACATCAGTCCGAAGAAGACTTGGTCTTCAATTTAAAACTCGGTGATAAAAACCACAAGGCATTCCTACTGCTCACAAAATAAGTGGCGAATAATAATTGTGTTTTTCTTTTCTTTTCTTTTGATAAGGGACATCTGTAAGCTACGGCCCTGCGAGGGCTCACCAGAGAGGCTTTGTAATGCGTGCTTATGAGTGCGTAAATAGCAGGGCGCCCAACAGCCAGGCTGAAGCGCTGTTTATCTGTCTTGCAGGTTGCACGCCACAATGTTGAGCCGTCTGTTCAGCGAGGTGCTGCCAGACGTCCAGAGGCTCGCAGCCGACTGGGTGGAGGACAATGAGGTCGATGACTGCAAAGCCAAGGAAGATGACCACGAGCCCTGCCACCTTGAGGACGACGATCTGGACGAGCCACTGGAAGGCAGCAGTCGAGCAGAGTCTGAAATGGCCGGCGACGATGATGAGGACGAGGAGGTGGAGGAAGAGGAGTGTGGGGATGAGAACAGTGGAGACAAACCCAAGAAGCGCGGTCCAAAGAAACGTAAGATGACTGCGGCTCGCGTGGAGCGCTCCAAGATGCGTCGAGTAAAGGCGAACGCTCGGGAGCGCATGCGCATGCACGACTTGAATTCCGCGCTGGACAACCTGCGCAAAGTGGTCCCCTGCTATTCAAAAACCCAAAAGCTCTCTAAGATAGAGACTCTGAGGCTAGCCAAGAATTATATATTAGCCCTTGGGGAGATTTTACGCAACGGAAAACGTCCAGATGTGGTGACCTACGTGCAGATGTTGTGTAAAGGCCTGTCCCAGCCCACCACCAACCTGGTGGCAGGCTGCCTGCAGCTCAACACCAGGAACTTCCTAACTGAACCGTGTTCAGACGGAGCCCGCTTCCACATGCCGAGTTCTCCTTTCTCAGTCCATCCCTACTCCTACCGGTGTTCACGCATCTCCAGCCCACATTACCAGCCCGGGACCGGTGGGCTCAACCTGCGAAGTCACTCCTACGGCTCTGGGTACGAGGCCGTATACCCGCCGGGCGGCACGTCCCCTGACTACAACAGCCCGGACTACGAAGGCCAGCACAGCCCTCCAGTCTGCCTGAACGGCGGACTCGCTGGGAGGCAGCAGGAGTCCTCTGAGACAGACAGGAACTATCATTACTCTGTGCACTACTCTGGACTGACCACTTCTCGACCCAGCCACAGCCTGCCATTTGGGCCCTCGGGAACGCGCAGTGGGGGTACGCACTCGGAAAACGTTCCACCTTTCCACGACGTACACTTGCACCACGACAGGGCGCCCCCATACGAGGATCTCAATGCTTTTTTCCACAATTGATTCCATACAATGGTCCAATCAGGCTTATTGACATTCTAATGACAATCCTATAATGTTTAATATTGTTTGGGAAACAAGAAGAGCTTCTAAAGGAAGGAGTTGGACGTGGCATAAAGAGTCTTCTGATTATCTTCTGTATTCTACTGATGTCATCCCTATACTGTTGTACATCATATCAAAGTGTGTCCAGTATTATCCTGTATGCAGAATGAGTGCAATTGACATAAACAATGTATAGACCAACATGAAACATGTTATGACTCAAACGACATAAAATAAAAAAGTGTTTTCTAATTGTCTGAAATGATGGAACAAATCTTCTTTCTTCACTGGGGGAGCATTCACTCAGTCATGGCCGTTTCCATTAAATCTACTTTGAAATCCAGTAAATAAGAAGGTTCCTTGAGGAGAAAAAAAAACGTAGAAATTGACGGCTGTAAGTAATATAACTGGATACAAATATTCACTGTGTCAGAATGACAAAATGTGTTTAGTCAGCAGACGTGACTAAACACATTCGAACTTATTTTTTGTCGTGTAAAACACACTTAAAACTCATTTCTCACAGATACGTCCCATAGCTCAAGGTTGGGAAACTTTTACAGTCAACAGATTACAGTAATAAACTAAAAGCCTTTTATATCTGCATTGTGCCAATAATTTCTAGATTTTCGCTTTATAATTTAAGAATTTCTATGCGTGGCTAGACACAGATTGTAGGAATTAAACGCACAAAGGCACACAATTTGATTTTGGTTTAGGCTCCGCGGCCTTGGCCCCAAAATATAGGAAGAACAAAACATTTTAAACACAGCTGCTAGTAAGAAAATCTGGACTGCTGAGGACATGGGTTAATTAGAGTAACAACCACTTGTATACGCCTGTGCACTGTCGAGTAAACGCTGGTACAGACATATACAGAAATCCAACCAACCTGTTACAGAAACTGAAAGTAATAAACGAATTCAGCTGCATTTCATCGGGCCATAATTTGCACTTATTAAAGGTGCATTCTCCTGCCTTCTGAGGCATCCTTGAACTTTAAAGTGGCCTGGAATAGACTTACCATTCATAGGGACTACTCTATCCTACTTACAGGCAAGGGGCATGTTTCCATAGAAAACGTGAAATTACCGGGTTAGTGTGTGAAAAATATCGAGCTGACTTTGATTAGGAGTTAATAGATATGCGTTCTAACAACCGAGTATGTAATATAAAATTTCAGACCAATTATTTGAGATGTTGTTTAACCCAGCCACGGGGGAGGGGGCACTGTACTCCTAGTGCCAGTTCCAAGCCCAGAAAACGATGAGGATAGCGCATTCGGTGTAAAATTGTTGTCAAATCAAATATGCGGATAATAAATTTGAGATACTGTGTGTTGCTTTTTAAACACATTTTATTTTATTTTTAGCTACGACTGTTCACGCGGCAACCTTAATCAAACTCTCAAGTTTTAGCAATAAATGTGTGCCAAATCATTTTGGCTTCCATCTTTTAGTTTTTTAGGCTGCACAAGGTTTTTTAAAAAATTCATTCTATGATTTTAAATATTCAGCAATGCAATGGATCCGTTCAAGACGGCAATAGTTTAAAGGCCTCACATCCAAAGCGTGGGAGGCGGAACAAGTAGCATACAGAAACTAGGCGCACGGCGATAAGATTAGCAGTTTTCTTTTCCAGCACACTGCGCATGGATCTGGGCCCTGTCATACCACCGCGGTTTGCTTCTCAGGTGATCTTATTTGTCCAACAGCTTAAATAATAGAATCACCTCATTAACAATTCATAACACTCACTTATTGCAAAAAATCATATCAACACTGAGCACAAATAAGTTCTTGGTAAAAGTTTTTAAAGCCTGCTTTAAAACCGCATTTCGGCATGCAATGAAGTTAAAGTGGACCACAAAATGCAACAATCATCCGTGTAAGCGAAGAGTTCACAATTTATGTGGTCGAGATCATATTTTTTTGTGATTTCTCATATCACCAGAGAGAGCAGCCACCATCTTTGGACCGATGCCCTGGGTCCCATATGTTGTTGTGGACATCCAGGGGAAATCAGTACCGGGCACCGCAGGGTGGAAACGGTTCCATCCAGCACTAACCTAAGCAAAAGAAAAAAGAAAAAAAATATGCAACGACTTGTCAGCGAACTCTACATGAAAATGATTCACGCTGCAAAAATCGTTTGTTAGAAATCCATTTTTGCATTTTAATCTAATTTAATTTACGCATAAAAATGTCCATCTGACGCCCCGCGTCAGTGAAAGAATGAGGCAGGTGCAAAAGGTGAGTCAGTGGCCTGTTCTTTTAAAGGACACGCACGCACACCTGCAGGCGTAAACGCACACGTCTTAATGCACAAAGTCTGCACCACTAACACTAACAGTAATATAGAGCCTACATGAATAAAGAAACTGAGCAGTTTTGAAAGGATTTGGCAGGGCCGCAATTTTGGTGATCGTGGAGGGCAGCAATACGTAACTGAACGAAGTAAGTTAAACCACAAG